>APFE031393463.1:43208-73558 GCA_000404065.3 Pinus taeda | reverse complement strand
TGTTCTAATGCAAGATGAAAGACCCATTGCTTTTGAAATTCATCCAATCACGGGAAAGTTTTTAAGCAAAGCTATTTATGAGAAGGAAATGTTGGCAATACTCCATGCACTTAAGAAATGGCGACCCTACCTAATGGGAAGACACTTCAAGGTAAAAACGGATCATGATAGCCTTAAATAATTTTTAGAACAAAGATTATCCTCTGAAGAGCAACAAAAGTGAGTCACAAAGATGTTGGGTTATGCCTTTGAAATCATCTACAAAAAAGGGAAGCAAAATGTGGTGGTAGATGCACTCTCAAGAAAGGATGAGGATGTGGAAGCATTGTTGTGCGCCATTTCTATTATCCAACCAAATTGGATAAACGGAGCAACATAGGAATGGAAGAATGACAAAGAAGTATGGGCACTTATTCGAAAGTTACAACAAGACTCCAGTATGTCTGATACATTTAGTTGTAAAAATGATTCGTTATGGTACAAAGATCGCTTATACCTCTGTAAGAATTCCCAACTTAAACAAAATATTCTTATGGAATCGCACACTTCTCCCTTAGGAGGGCACTCAGGATTTTTAAAAACTTACCACAGGGTTAAGAAGGAATTTTTTTGGGATGGCCTTAAATGAGATATTCAAAAGTTCATGGCGGAATGTTTGGTTTGCCAACAAAATAAAGTTGAAACAATTAAGACACCGGGTCTATTACAACCTTTATCCATTCCAAGCCAATGTTGGGGGGAGGTTTCAATGGATTTTATCACAAGTTTACCCAAGTCTGAGGGAAAGAGTGTCATCATGGTGGTAGTTGACAGACTTACCAAGTACGCACACTTTTGTGCCAATTATCACATCCATTTAAAGCTAGTACAGTTTCTACTACATTTATGGAAACAATTCAAAAGCTACATGGAAACCCAAAGATTATTGTAAGTGACAGAGAGCCCATTTTCACTGGAAATTTTTGGATAGAATTATTTTCTTGTCTTGGTACTCAGTTAGCTCATAGCTCATCTTATCATCCTCAATCTGATGGGCAAACTGAGATAGTAAAAAAAAGTTAAGAAGGATATCTTCGTTGCTTTGTATCTGATAAACAGACACAATGGGTCAAATGGTTGCCTCTAGCAGAATGGTGGTATAACACTTCCTTCCATACAGCAACAAAAATGACCCCATTTATCACACTTTATGGGTATGAGCCACCATCCATCACATCATATTTAAGAGAAAATTCTAAGGTTCAAGAAGTGGAACATCACATCGAACATCAACAACAAGTCCTCCAACTCTTAAAGGATAACCTCGTGTTGGCACAGAATAGAATGAAACAACACGCAGATCAACATCACAGTGAAAGAAGTTTTGATGTAGGTAATTGGGTATTCCTACGGCTACAACCATATAAGGAAATGTCCCTCAAGAAAGCTAAGAAGGATAATAAATTATCACCAAAGTATTATGGTCCATACAAGGTGTTGCAAAAGATTGGTACTATGGCATACAAATTGGAGGTTCCTGCAACTTCTAGATTGCACCGAGTTTTCCATGTTTCATGTTTAAAGAAGGTTATATGTGACAAGCTCCCAGTTCAAACAATATTGCCAGAACTTGATGAGGAAGGAAAAATTATATTGGAACCGGAGGTAGTCACAGAAACAAGAATTCGACAGCTACAAAATCGATCAATTTCAGAGTATCTTATCAAGTGGAAGAACTTAGCCACTGAAGATTCCACATGGGAGGATGAGAATTTTATACAGAAGTATGCATAACTACTCAAGCGTTGAGGACAACACTTTTTTGAAGGAGAGGGGCATGTTGGGTCCCTATAATACTAGTGGTTACCCCATTACTATTGTAGTTATACCCCTTATCAATGTTGTTGTGCCCCTATTGTCCCCATATTGTTATTACTGTGCCCCATAGAATTGCTCTATTGTTATTTTTGTGGCTTTATATTATTATTGTTAGGTCGGCTAGGTTATATTGTGACTCCTTAGACTCCTATATATAGAAAATGAGGTTTTGTCATTTGAATCATCCAAGAATTGTTCATTTATGTAATGTAAAGGAGGTTGCCCCCTCGAAGAGGCTGAATTCTAAGGCGTTGTTCTATCTTTTCTATCTTTCCTTGAGCTGGTTTCATAACACCTTTGTTGATTGTTTCTGCCATATATGGTTTTCTGATGTCTGTTTGGTGGAAAATTCCTCATTTTCTTGGCAGCATCTCTTTTAGATCTCTCATTTTTCTACTTCATCTGTTGATAACAGATGTGAGCCTTCCGGACTGCATCATCCATGGTTCTGGGATAGTCGAATTCTAATTTTTTATTTCATGAAGTTGGGAAAACTGCTAATAAAACATTGGGTATTCACTTTTTCTTCTTGCATATATGGTACATATCATAGCAGGGAAGTAAATCGTGCTACATATTCATCCATGGTCAAGGTTCCCAGTCTTAACTCATGGAACTATTTTTCTTTTTTGTCGTAATAATGTATTGTTAAATATTTATCTTTAAAGTGTTTTTGGAATTCTTACCATGTTACTTGTTCTTCATCAATCTTTCTTACGGTTTTGATTTCTTCCGACGAGAGGATGGATTTTCCTCGTAATTGGTACACTGCCGTCCTTGCTTTAAGTTTTTCGGTATATTCATAAATCTGGAGGTATTTACCCATGTATATCAGCCAAGCTTCCGTTGCTTCTTCTGGCTTTCCTTCGAACAATGAGGGTCTGATTTTTTTGAGTTCACCTTGTAATTCTATCTTTGGCCTTTTTGGATTTCTTTGGTCAAAAACATTATTTGAGTGCCCTTCATCTTCTTCTTTGTGACCTTCTACAGATTCTACATGATCTTCCCCATTATGAGCAGTTGGGTTCTTTTCTCTATTTTTAGCACTAGGGTTTGGTCCCCTCTGATTTTACCGATCTGACAAATTTTTAAGAATCTTCTCATGCTCCTGTCTTAGTCATTCATTGTCTATTCTAAGGTTTGTCATCTCTGCTTGAAGTTGTTGTACTGTCTCGAGTAAGGCATCGTTAGCCTGTCTCGATTCTTCTCCCAATTTCACCCATAGTTTTGGGTTGGCATCTACATAAGGCACCTTCGACTGGCTCGACAATCTAGGGCTCCTATTCATTTTGTCCTTGATGCTAACTCACCTTCTGTGCATAATCAACCAAAACTTAGTTTATTTTATTTCATGTATATATATAAGAACATCACAACTTAATTTAGAATAACCCAAAGGTCTTAGTATGCGAGCCTGGGCTCTGATACCATTTGTAACATCCAAAACTATATAACAAAAAAAGAAATCATCGTACGCAGCAACATAATTATCCTAGGATTATACATTGTTTAATGTCTAGGAGACAATGTCACCCATGGTCTACAGATGTTATATGGACATAGGGATGTGGCATTGGGTCCCCATTGGACTCCACTGCTCTCTGCTATCAGCGGCATTTAAGGCTCTTACCTTAGGGACGTTTGCCTCATTAAGGTGGTAGAGAGACCCGAGGTCCTCTCTGTCTAGATCACTATAGACTCCATAACTCTAATTAACTTGGCAACTTTGATATTTTATGAATGTTTCCATATGGTGAAGTCATGGTTGTTGGATCTCGGGTGATATATGGTCCTGGTTTTTTAAAAAAATGGGTAGGGTTAATATCCTTTTGCTGCGAAAGTTCAGTCATTTGAGTTTGCCTCTGTTGTAGTACTTTCATTCAGCTTTCCAGTCGACAGAGTGTAGGTTCTGGTTTTGGAAACCGTCATCCAGGTCCTGCCGAGACTGCATGGCTTGCCTTCAAGTAATCCTTGTCACTATTGAAGTTCAACATTAGTTATTTTCTCTGTCATTCTATTAGAATGGAGGAGATGGGTTTCATCTTTGTCTTCCATATGCAGGGCTATGCTGATACAGAAAGAAAGGGTTTCATTTTGATGGGAAAGGGTGAATCCCAGATGGAGCGGTTCGGCTTCCTTTGTCTTCAAAAGGTAATCATGTCACCTCATCCCCCTGATAATGTCCTTTTCCTTTCTTTTTGTCTGAGTTTACGATGAGACTTTTCCTTTGTTTGCAGCAGGTTTGTCTCACGGCTTCAGGAGGACTGGCTTCGAATTCAGGTAACAAAACAATGTTTCTGGTCCTCTCGTTTTCATTTCACTTTGGGTTGCTATACTAGGACTAACCTGACTTATCTACTCATTTGCACAGGTAAGGAGTTGGTAGCTTCCAATTGACCTTGTAACCCGACCTCATGGAGCTTCCTCATTCTAAAATAAATCTACCATGTCATCTTTCTCCAGGTAGGTTGGCCGAGAATTCCTCTTGCGTCGGGTTATTAAGCTTGCCTCTGAACTTCTGAGAGTTAGAAATTGTACAAGGAGTAGGACTTGGGCCTTATGGTTGGACTACCTCTAAACGAGGGTTTATCGCTATATATTTAAGTTAATGTTAAAAATTGATAGGCCCGATACTTGAACTCGCATTTTTGAGTTTGTTGAAATGTGTATTTTGTTTTGTTCCTGGTAATCCATGGACATCGGACGGTGATTGACTTATTTATATGAGACTATTTAATTGATTCCTCTGTTCATATGTTACAAAGCTTATTTATATACAAATGTTGTTTTACATGGTCTTCGAAGTCGATAAGGCTTTGAGACTTATTAGCATGTAATTAATCATTATTTTTTTTGTTTAGGTTCTCTGCTAATACTTGCTAAAAGATATAGACCTGGTTCACCGTCTATTTTCTAAGATGTTTTAGGGTTCGAAGCTCTGTCGAGCCTTGACACTCGGCTCTGGAAGGGTTCTTTCAGAACCTGTCCTAGGCTGAGTCCCGACCCTCCCATATATACATTTTTCTTCGTGCATAAGTGACTCATATTGTTTTCGTGTTTATGTTTTGCTTGAATTGCTATGAATGTACAATAATTCATCATAATTATTTCAGGAAGGATGTTACCATTTGGAGTATATGATCTTGTTTATAAGCATAATTAGTTTATAGTAGGCTATAATTTGATAAGTAACATTACTTATCTTTGTATTCTCAATTTGTGTATTCGAGCAACTGTGTATTCTCTTTCTGTATATAATTTATTCAAGATTTATTTATGCTTATTTCTATGTTTGAGTAATTATTACTACAACATTCTCAGATTTTCAACTAAATATCTTTCATGACAGAAAATATAAATTTATGTGCTAAGGTAATAAGTAGTTGCTAATCATAATGATAAGTATTTATCTAGCTATTTGAATGAATATAATCCAAGTTTAAATCCTTGATTTAGAAGATCTCTCCTCCTAGCCTCAGATTTGGCAATCATGTCCAGAATCCCCCTCTGAGCTCTTCCATTGTTGTCTAGAACAGTTAGTTTGGTACCTTGGGCATCAGGAAACTAATCCAGCCTCAAGTTGTGTACCTCAATCCCATTGGGTAAGCTACAAAGCTTTGGGAATGATATTTTTCACAGTATAGATTGTTCCTCTCCTCCAAGACAAAAAGGTTCCTTTCTTTCCCCCCTTTAAGGGAAAGAATGAGAGCACTGTATTTTAACTGTTTTCTTTCTATTAACAATTCATAAATCTTTTTTCTTTTGTTCCATTCTCAACTGAAATAAGAATTTTTCATTAATGTTTAACAACTTTTCTTCTCGCTTTTCAGCCTAAATGTTTTAACAATTCAACATAAACTAAAGTAAAATAACAATGGTAAATAAACTTAATAACAGTTGTCAGTGTGTCACTAGGTGTTACATAAACCCTCAACCAATCATGCGAATAAATAAATTTAAATAATATTAAAAAATAAAAAAAAAAATTAAATTCCCAATTTTAAATTATAGATAAGCCAAAGAATTTTTTGGTCAAAAGCAAACTAATAAACAATAAAAAAACAAAACTAAATATAATACCATACCTGCAAAAAATAAGAAAGAAAATATTTTAATGTCCACGAGGCTAAAGATAGCCTAGCGTGTGGGACAGATTGCTTTTCATCTGCTTGATGTATTTGACCCTTTTTCTGTGAAGCTTCACAATAAATGCTCCAGCTTCTCGACAAACCCCTCGCTAAATAGATTATCCTAAGAGCTAGTTGTCATATCTCCATAACTTTCCCTGTTGTCTTTGAAGACCTTACATTCTAAAATGAAATGTTTTTCTATTTTCACTTTTCCCGAAGAACAAAAAATGCATACTCTTTCCTCTCACACTTCTTTTGGCCTTTTCTAGCCCCCTCTTTCACAACCTAGTTGATGAGAATTAGTCCTTAATTGAGTATAGTTTAATTAAACTAAAAAATAATAAAGACAAAGATTTCGTCACAAAAAAAACCAGTAATAAAATGTTGTATTGTTGAATGTCATTATCAAGAGTAAAGAAATATGAATAACTAATATTGTCTATATTAAGATAGATACATTTTAATATATATCTATCTATATATATATATATATATATATATATATATATATTTCTTCTTGAAATATGTTTTAATATAATAATAAATCATCTTAAACTGAAAACATGGGAGAAAAAATTATAATTCATGAAAATAGAAATGATAGAAAAATGAAAAAAAAGAATTAAATAAAAACAAAAAAACAAAATTAGTAACTAATAGAAATAAGAGTTACTAAAGAGACCCTTATAAAACTTTAAACCAATCACTTTACAAAAAATAAATTTAAATAGAAATAAATAAACATTCTAATATTAAATTATAAATTAATGAAATATTTTTTTAATAACTTAATCAAAACAAACTAAACTGAATGAAAAATACAATAAATAATAATATTAATAATATAAAAACTTATAATAAATAATAATATTAGAGTTAGAATCGTAAGTCTCATTTAATATAATAGCATTCACGATCCATCGATTTGAGCCGTGGTTTATCTCCACACGTTTCATAAGCACGGTGAACCATATGGGTCTCATCCAATGGGCGCCGCCGCGCGGGTCACTACAGTCATCATTCAAAGGGCGGCGACGGCTCTAAATAAGATGAGATATGAGATGAGGGCACATTCTTTTCACTGTCCCCAATCCTATCTAACTATCACAAGATGTTAACAGTCAAAGTCTGAACCGACTATTCACTTCTTCGACTCAACTTTCCCGTGTTGGTGGCCATTAACTTGAGTTTCAGATGGATGTATCGTGTAACACAATTTAACATGGAATTTTCTTCCCTCAAAGTCGGTGGCGTGTTCACTGAAAATCTCGGAGATGTAGAAAAGTCCGTTTTTTTAAATCTATGAAGTCTTACCTAAAAGTCAGTGGCGTCGCAATAGAGTTTTGTTCTTTATTTAATTTTTTTGGGTGATGAGATTGAGATTGTTAAATTTTATTGATTGAGTGAGTTTCTTAAATTTTATTTAAAAAATTAACATATTTGGATTTGGATTTTGCAAAGCATATTTAGATTTAGGTTTTATTGAAATTACATTGTTGATAGGTAATTTAGATTTAGATTTTATTGAAATTACATTGTTGATAGGTAATTTTATATAAATGAAGCTCGTGAGTTGAATCATATATAATTTTAAAAAACTAATTCAAATAACACAAATCAAAATTTGACTTCAAATTTTTCCATAAAATTCTAACACCTCCCATTTAAATTATTAAACAAACAAAATATATAATTGTCTTCCTTTTATCCTTTGAACACATCATGGATCACCCATTTTGAATAAAGTACCACCACCCAATCCGAGTCCACAGCCATCTTGACCTCACAATTTTTCTCTCCATTCTGTGGACTCCAAATTCGCATGGTTGTCTTAGAATTCTGGGCTGAAGAAAAAACAGAGTAAATAATACAAGCAAAGGGGATTATTGAAACCCGTTTTGCAGTATTGCTTGTATGTATGTTTATTCAGGGTTGAGATAAGATTGGAACGAAAAAAATTAAGGAGCATTTCCATGGCTGTCAATCACAGCGAGGCGAGGAATGTGGGGGTAGTCTTGCTGTGCCTAACTCTGATGGGATTAATCTTCTTAGCGGTTTTTAACAAGGCTCAAATGGCTTTTTTTAATCCAGTCGATCTAAGCTCTATTTCGCAGAAATATGAAGACCTTTTCAAAATCCGAGGATCATGCTCTACCACCACAGATGATCATGTAAGTCTACTATTCAATAAAAAGTTCTAGTTGTAAACTGAATTTATTTGTGGGTTAAAAAAATATTTTAAACCATGAAAAAATCCTAATATTTGGTCTATTTCATCTGATTTTTATAGAAATTAAAAACTCTAAAACATAAAATAATTAAACAACTCAATCTATCTTGCACCAGAATAGGTTCCCACAAAGTATGGTATAAATTTACGTTAATAATATACCGATTTGTGTGCATAAATAATCAGAATAATATTGGAACTGCAATATCGGTTGATAAGGTGGAGCTTGAATCAACACTGTCGAAGGTTGCGAACCCTAACAGAACGGTTATAATCACCATGCTGAACGCAGCATGGGCGCAGAATAATAGTATGCTCGATCTGTTCATGCAGAGTTTCCTAGTGGGTAACGGAACTGAACAATTGCTCAAGAATCTTCTGATTGTTGCCGTAGATAACCAGGCGCTCCACCGCTGCAGGCAGATTCACGAGCACTGCTATCTTATGAAGACAGAAGGGATCGATTTCTCAGCCTTGATGCCCCTTATGAGTCAAGGTTACTTGGATGTGATGTGGAGAAGGGTTCGATTCTTCGGCCAGGTGTTGGAGGCCGGCTACAACTTCATTTTCTCTGTAAGTATTATTCTAATATTATGACTTTCTCTATGTTCATTAAATAGACAACTCTTTCTGATCAATAAGTTGGTCCTGCTGCTGTTTGCTTGTTAATGTAAACTGAATGCACATATAAATTTTATAATGCTCAAAATTCAAAATCTCTGTGTGTGCAGCACTAACAAGTAATCCCTATGTTTCTTTGTATATATTTTTTTATATGGGTTTATATTTTATTCTATTTGTACATTTGAATATAATTTGATGGACATGAGGGTGTAAGTGGTAACAAGTATGTGCATAGAATTTTTTTCATGATTATATGTTTTTCATTTTGTACTTCTACATTTAATATAATTTGATGGACATGAGGGTGTAAGTGGTAACAAGTATTTGTATAGATTTTTTCCATGATTATATTTTTTCATTTGTATTTAAAAAGACATAGGAATTTTTCATTTTGTATTTAAAAAGACAGAAATAAATTGATCTGAATCTAAGTCAGTGTAAATTCTATCATATTTTGAAAATTTGATGAAATATGAAAAATAACCTTAACTTATTGCAAATTCTATAATCTTTTGAAAATGTAATGAAATAAGAAAAGTTAAGCTTTCATAATCTTTTGAAAAAGTGATGAAATAAGAAAAGTAAGCTTAACTTATTGCAAATTCCATAATATTTTGAAAATTTGATATAATAAGCCAAGTAAACCTAACTTATTGCAAATTCCATAATATTTTGAAAATTTGATGGAATGAGCCAAGTAAGCCTAACTTATTGCAAATTCCATAATATTTTGAAAATTTGATGGAATGAGCCAAGTAATCCCTAACTTATTACAAATTCCATAATATTTAAAATTTTTGATGGAATGAGCCAAATAAATACTTTCTCCTAGTTTGTATTTAAATAGGCATAGACATAAATTAACATAATTTGTATTTAAATAAACCTACCCATAAATTAACCTCATGCTAACTTATTGCAAATTCAATAATATTTAGAAAATTTGATAAAATTAGCCAAATAAATTATTATCCATTTAATTTCTTAAGTATTCCAGAGAACACAATTAAATAACCCAAAAACTATATCATCTTACAACATTTTTTTTCTTTTTTTTTTTTCAAAAGATTGCAACTGATCTCTTCATAGACTTAGCTTGAGAGATGGGTGGGTTGTCTTAATCTGAGGTAGCCTCCTGCCTGTTATGATACTGTCACTTTTCCTTGTGGCAAATATTGCAGATAGTCACTTCATATCCCTATTAGATTGGGGTAGGTTGTCTTAGACTGTGATAAGTCTTCAGCCTGTAAAGATAACAAACTTATTTCGAACCTTATTTTTCCAATCTTTTAAGAATTGGGTTATGCAGGCTTTCAACTTTCCTTCACAATATTTGTTCACTGGTTTGCAGGATACTGATATACTGTGGTTTCGGGATCCCTTCACGAGGTTCTCGCCAAGCGCAGACATTCATTTCGCCTCAGACAAATACAAAGGTCACCCACACGATCTGCACAACATCCCGAACTGTGGATTCATGTACGTCAGATCCAACCAAAGGACAATCAGTTTCTTCAAGTTCTGGTATCGGGCGAGATTAACTTATCCTGGACAAAATGAACAAGACGTGTTAAACCTAATCAAATTCCGAGAGATCCGGCGCAGATGCCTCGAGGTCATTTTCCTGGACACGAAATACTTCAGAGGGTACTGCCAGAAGAGCCCGGATCTGGAGGAGGTCTGCACCGTGCACGCTAACTGCTGCGTAGGACTTGAAACGAAGCTCCATGATCTGCGAAACACTCTTTGTGACTGGAGAAGGTACATGATGCACATACCACCAGAAGGCCATAACGGCATCAAGAAGGCGCGCTGGACACCGGCACGGGCATGCCAACGCTCACGTCACTATCGGCACTTTTGGAGTCCATGACTGTATAATATATGGCACAAGTTAATGGGTGGTGAATCGTAAGTTTATTTGGGCGAAGCTCAAAAGACTCTGGTTCAAATCTGATTGAATACATGACCTGCTAGGGTCACAGCTTGAAAACAGATTCCCTTGTTTTTATGACACGTGAGTGCTAAAGCTAAGGGATTCTGGATAACTCATAGGGATTCTGGATAACCCATTTGCAAAATGGTCAAGATTCTAATTAGGAAAGGAGGTATTAAAACCATCAAATTCATGGAAGGAGAATGGAATTTGACAACCAAATTATTGGTCAAATACAATTAAATATTCCTAGATATAAATTCAGCGGGACCGGTCGAGCTTTTCGAGGTTTTTGTATTTTTCTGGAATTTGGGATACAATTCTTCCCGGAATGGTTTTTGTTTTTCTTAGGTTTATATTATCTTGTAAATTTATAAATAGCAATGGTGATACGATTCTTTTGGCAGTATATCATCTTCTAAATTTATAAGTAGATAAGGGTTAACTAATCTGTTATAGGGTATTAAATACCCTGGTACATGCATGCTCTATAACAATATAACACACAGTCTTGGTGGCTACATAAATTAAAAATAAACGCTGTGTGTTATATTGTTATAGGTCATGCATGTACCAGGGCATTTAATGCCGTATGGCAGGCTGGTTAGCCCTTGCCGTATAAATAGCCATGGTTATGTTTTTGGTTTGTGTCAGCATATGGATTTAGTACTGTAAAATTTTCACTTTTTAAATTAGGTAAATTATATATTTCAAATGTGTAATTTCAATATATTTTTATTATTTAAATTTTTTCAATTTTTAAATGGTGTAAATAATATATTTGAAATTTATAATTTCAAACCAATTTTTTAATAATATTTTTTATTAAAAATATTAAAAAAATTAACTTAAACAATTAATTAATTTAATATATTATAAAATTATTTATAATTTAAATTTATTAATAAAAAATTTATTTTATTTATTTCTAATTTTTAATAAATCTAAAATTTATAAAAAATATACATAAATTTTTATTTTATTTATTTTTAAATTTTTATAAATTTGAAAATTTATCAAAAAGATATACATATTGATACAACATTTCCCTGGAGGATATCTGTCTATGTTCGTGGTAACCTCCCCACCTCACCTAACAACTTAATTGAAGGGGCTGATAATTAGAGATGTAATTCACTTGCTACAGGGGTCCATCACACATACAGGGACCAAAAACAGAAAAGTACATAAAAGAATAACGAAGTAAACTGTGCCGGATAAGTAAAGAGGGAGTAAGTTAATTTCTTAATATTTTTTAATTTTAACTAAAGATGGAGTAACTTAATTTATCAATAGCTTACATATGTGTTAGAGGAGCCCACAACTAGGTTCAAGTTGAGTTTTTATTTACACTCTTTTTATTTTAGGTGAGTTTATAGCCAGACTCATCATCATGATAATATTTATGGAGCCTATATGTGTTAGAGGAATCCACTATTAGGTTATCACTCTAATGATAATATTTATAGAGCCTATATGTGTTAGAGGAATCCACTATTAGGTTATCACTCTAATTTTTAGATGTAATTTATACCTCACTTTCTATAAAGGCACACAAGTTTGATAGTTGAAGAATTTGAATAAAAGAACTCATCACTCATACAAATGAACTATTTCCTAAAAAAAATTTAATTTCAAAAAATAATATATTAAATATTTAATTAAAAAAAACTCTGTATATATGTAATATTTAATTTAATAATTTTTTTTATATCTCAATGTATATATGGATTCACATCTAAAAATCTTGAAAATCTTGAAATTTGTAAATTATATATCTCTCTAGTGTGTAATTCCAACATATTTTTATAATTTTTTATTATAAATAATTAAAAAAATATTCAATTTAAAACCATTAAATTATTTGGTATATCATAAAGATAACTTATAATTTAAATTTTAAAAATACATTATTTATTTTATTTATTTTTTGATTTTAACTAAATTATTAATTTAGAAAAAAATTGTCCAATTAAATTTAAAATATTTACAAAATAATTAAATTAAAGGTTTGTTTTAAAATTCTAGCATGTTATTTATAATAGGTCACTTTCAAACTAATTATAAATAAAAATAGGCAAAGTAAGTTAATTTGTTGATGATGATGATGATTAATGTCAATTAAGACAAACCATATTTTGTTGACTTTACAAGTCTGGAAGGTTGGTAGTGTGGAAAATATTTTGAAAATTACAATGACTGGGGCAATTCAAAAGAACTTGTTTTTAGTCTTTACCTGCCTTAATATCACATAGGTGATATACTCTTTCATCCCAAGGTGTTTTGGGAATTGACCAATACCTCATTTCAATTTGAAGCTCACAAGAATTAGTTCTTATCTTAACAATGCTAACTTTCTTCTTAGCATTGGTAGAGACAAAAATTAAAATTTTGTTGTCCAAGATTGGGGTTGATCACCTCATTATAATACCTTACCTTCATTTTTTCCATCTAACTCATTATAATCTCACAACATATCCTTAAATTTGGAAGTAATAATATTTTTAATATTATCCTTATTTTTTAAGATCATCTCCCCCTTTACCACCTAGTGGTCTAGCCAAGACTAAGTATCCTTATGTCTAGCTCGCTTGAGCCAAAGGTGTGGATTTTGGCTAGCGTTAGAAGCAATTTTAGGAAACTGCTTGTCTTCCATGTTAATTTTTGCAACTATTGTAAAATTCCACATTAGACAACTCAAATGACCAAGATGATGCTTGAATCAAATTCCTCTTTTCGAGAGGATCAAAATGGACCTAAAGGTCACTAGATTTGGTCAAGCAAAGTTCAGCTTTAAAATATTTTATTAATTCATTCATTATGGAATGGATCGGCCCTCACCACTTGGGTAACTACTTGGGTCATTCTTAACCCCAAGTAAACCCTCAAGGCAACCTATAAAAGGAAGCAAGCTCAAGCTCATTTGGACATACACTCATGTTTTTATTATTCTACTTTGTCTTGGCTTGCACAGGTTCATTGGCGGAAGTCCTCATTGGGTTCGACATCATAGGCAAAAGGTTCGCTCTGAGTTAGGGTATTCTGGATCTCGATCGCTGGCACAGATATGAAGTTTTTCGTCCATAGTCGCTGGCACAAAGTGGGTAATGGAGTGACTTTGGATCTCTAGTCATTGGGAGGCAGTTTAGAGGGAGCCACTTTGCCTTCACAAGGTTCTACTCTCTGGTTGTTGGCTTCAGGCAGCCCGGGGAGTGACTTTGAATTGTTGGTCGCTTGGATAACACTGCATGAGTGCGACTTTGACTTGACCAGTAGCTTGGACAACCCGACAAGGGAGCAAATTTGGGTATTTGTTGTTCAAATCCATATTTGCAGTGACAGAGACCTCCTAGGAGCAACTTTGTTGTTACAGTTTCCCGCATACTATCTTTGTGAGTGCGACACTGAATTTTTCAGTCACACACAAACAATGTTGATGATAACGACCCAGTTCAGATCTGGGGTTTTTACATCTCGGCTTCAGTGAAATTTGGATCTGGGTTTCTTTCTTATAGATCAGTAGATTTGAGTATCTTTGTTGTTATAAAAGATCTGTAGATCTATAGATTTTGTTTATTGTTACCTATTGTTGATTATATGTATTGGGCTTATTTTACTCATTGTTGTAACTTTTTATGATGATCTACTAAAGAAGAAGAAGATTTGAAAGGGTTTCCCCATTGTGGGGTTTTTACTTGGTCTTGGACCAATTTGTTGTCTCTTATGGTTGTGTGCTTTCTCTTCTCTACCACTGTTCCTACTGTTCATTTTTCTATTACGTTTATGACTGTTTATACTGCTAATAATAGGATGCAATGTTAATAAAAAAGATTAATTGGGCTAAAGTAACTAATACAACATTGAACAATCAGAAAATTTAACATGGTATCAGAGCTATGGTGAAAGCGAAGCCCAAGAGAGGACAAGTCTTGAAGCCCTCTTCTTTAGAAAGCAGATCACTTGATTCAAAGTCAAGATGTCATCCTTTACCTTCAAGGAGCATGAAAAGCTAGGTGATGCATCAATATTTGCTACAAGGAAGGTCAAATTGGAGATCATAACCGACAACCATGATGTGTTGGAATACATTTGAGGAGAGATACCCAAGCCTTCAAAAGATGCTTCTGTTACACTCAAGAACATGCAAAAGAAAGGTGAGTCTAAAGCAAAGAAAATTATAGTTGACGGTTTAAAGGATCATTTACTTGCTTATGTTAGGAATTTAAGAAAGAAAAGTAAGTACATGCCTTCGAACTTGATAAATGAGTGAACATAACGAAAGAAGAAAAATTACGTTTCGCAACATTTCTCGCTACGTATGAATCCTCCAATGCATGAACAATAGGATCGTGTATTCTAGTGGAGGATGCAAAAAACTATGAAATATATTGATTTTCAGTGTAAACCTCATAGTGATGAGGAGCCTATGGAGATTCAATAGATTTTTGGTTGGAAGTGGTACTAACCTCAAGGCTATGAGAGCCTGACATAACCATCATCTCGGTCTGAAGTGCCTTTAGAGCATGAGGATTTTCCAATTCATCAAAAGATGGATCATCAAAGATTGCTGGCTTAAAAAGGTCAAGAGCAGGAAAATTATAGTCGTGATCGGGGGAATGAATGAAAAGATCATGACAGCCATGTTCAGAAAAATCAAGATGATGGACAGTGGCATACTCATGATATGACAAATCAAAAAGAGGGGATAATGAAAAAATAGAAGTTTCACCCTCTATGTTTCAAGAAGGTAAGATGAGATATTGGGAGGATTCATAAAGAGAGATTTTTCCTCTTCGTAATCAAATGAATAACTTGAATCCCAATTGTTCTGTGAATGATCGGAAATAGAAAATATGGAAATGAATTTTCACAAGATGGAACAAAAATGGTAGAACCGTGGAAGATGTCAGGATAAAGTAGACAAGGTACAAACAGAAGGAGGTCATCTTTCACCATAAATTTTTGTTCGAACTCCCACACATACTCTAAAAAATGATAGTGCATGTTGGTTCTTCAACACCAACTCCATCCAAAATTTGATCCTTGTGAACATCACATGTGGAATCCAGCATGGATGAACATAGCACACCAAAATTCAGAGGATCAAAGGAACCAAAGGACAAAGACCAAGGAGATGAGACCACATGACAACCATCGATCATGTTGGCTAAATCTACACAAAAATCCTGAGCACATGGGGTAGGAGGAGATGGTGATAGATCAATAGATTTATTCTCAACTTCTCCCACCTTGACATGTGGAGCTAGAGTTGTTTGATGAGAATTGGACGGAGGGTCACTTGGGAGAACAAACTTGTTTGTCTCAAATTTTGAAGCTTTAACACTAAGGTATGTTGGGAGAGGTTTTAAAGATTCTAAGTCATGTGGATTCTCAAAAATTTGAACAATATATTGAAATATTTCCTCAAAAAATTTCCAATCAACTTCATCTTCAAGAAATTCATAAGAGTAATCAAGAAAATGATTGTGAAAATTCTCGAAAGATTCATCAAGTGATTTTTGTAATTTTTAATTTCTTTCATTAAGTGCTTTACGATCATAAATAATGAAATAATGATATAATTATATGAACATGTGATAAAAAGAGTGTATAGAGGCTATGATCAATGTGTGGCACCATTTATTAGAGTTCCCTTCGAATGTGAAAATGAACAACACATAAGAAATGCCATCTGAGGGGGCATCATGCCTATCATAGAAGCTAACAAAGGAAACTGTGTGTCTAAACAAGGGTGTTCCATTGTCACCATTGAACTTATATTTGGACAAGTCATCTATAATGCTCACCAACACATCAAAATCAACAAAGTTATAGAAACATGTTGGGGTTGTGATTTGGACAAAAGTCATGAAAGATGTGTAGAAAGTCAAAATAGACATCAAGGGCTCAGCTCTTTATCTAACCCTCCTTCTAGCGCCATAAATGTTGATGGTGTTGCAATCGCCAAAACTTAGGGGATCTCCCTGATACGAAGTCCCAACTAGACCTCAAACCATTTGGAGTAGGAGTCCCAGTAGTGGGTGGTAGTGTAATGCCTTCACTAGGGTACCATGCATAGATAAGTATGATAAATTTCGGTGAGAGCAAGCGTGTGACCCTACAGAGAGTCAAGTGCAATGCATCAATTTTTTGACACACGAAGGGGAAAAGGAATTGTTCCACTTAGAATCCTGTAATAGTACACAACTTTAAAGGAACACAGAGGTGGAATGACAACAGAAGATAAAATGAAGAATAGTCCACAAATTAAAGTGATGGGTTAATTAAAAAAAAAGCATTCAATATGATTTGTACAATTGCATACAAAGTAGTTCATAATAAAATGTGTAATTTAAACAACATAGATTGCTAGAAAAACCAGAATAGTCCAACTACAATAACAACACGTGCATGAAACCGTGTTTTATCTGATATTATTATTATAAGTGAAATTTCTATCCATACATACACCATTGATGACCACTAGCCCCAATAGTGGAACATTACAGTCAATAACACTTTCTCCTCCAAATAAGTATACTTGCTCTATGTTGTGGAGAAGCTAAGGTTCATCAGAAGACTCCCAAGCATTTTATAAGCCTAAGCCTAGAAATAGTCTTGGCTCTCAAAAGGTTGTTCTATGAGTTATGAGGTCAATTTATAACAAAGGGTGGGGTGACCCTTGACATTCCCCTTCGTGACTCTTTGACTACCCTCATGACTTTTCGACTTCTTTAAAAATCACTCATTACATAACATGATGAACTTTCACATTCCACTAATAACCCTTGGAATTTCACTCACAACATATTTACAAATAATATTACATTTTCCACATGTACCCATGTAAGACAAAATAGGCTAGAGACAGCCTAGCAATACAAAACACTATGACTTTGATGAGTATTTCTTTCCTCATCTCTTGCATTATAGAAATTGGGATCTCCTTTCAAATTTGTTCTTCCTCTTGCCTTTCCACTTGCAATTTCTTTTCCATTTGTTCATTCTCCCCAACAGGAACTTAACATTTGAGCTTGTTTCTCTTTCATAGGCCAAGGTAGCATTAGTAAGGGAAGTTGGATGCTTTCTAATGTCCAGCACTATCACCCTTTCCTTAATGAATGTAGGTGGTGAGTGATCATCCAGGAAGTGCTTCCTCCATGCCTGTACAATCCTATTCTACAACTCTTAAAATGATAGATTGTACACATCCATGACCAAATCATCATCGAGAACAGATTCTCCTTGTTCACTCAGGATTGGTTCTGACACTGGAGGTGGTGGATACTACGAGGTGACCTCTGGTGCTCATTGCATAAGTTCAATGTATTCTCTCTTTGGCTGCTACTCCAACTCCATGTCTGTCACATCAATTAGTTTCTCAATTAGTTGAGCAAGCTCCTGATCCTACATCTATTCAGTCTCTTCTTCCATTGTCGATTGTTCTAACTCCTCAACTTGTATGGGCATTGTTTTCTCTTACATCACACCTTGTCTTTGTTCTTCTTCCTATTTTTTCTCCTGTTCTTTTTCTCTCCTCCTTGGCTCCTATTCTTCCTTCAACTTCTTCTCCATCTCCTTCGGCTTCAGTTATGCTCCCTGCAGCCTCTACTTTTCTCTCTTCCTTCACTCAACTCTCTTTAGCTGCTACTCCTTCTTTGCCTCCACTACCAAAGCTTCTTTCTCCATGATAGGATATGCCCTCATATTACAGCTTTGATCTTCCTATAGGTTCTTAGAAATATTCCTCTTTCCTTTGTCCTGTGCTGGATTTTGGCCTATTATTGTTGTTGTTGTTGCTTCCTATCGTGCTACTATCTACATAGAAGCCTTCCAAGATGTTGCTATACTAACTAGCTAGTGGTGTTTGGAGGCATTGTAGCAGTACCTATAATGGTCCTCCTTGTGCCGATGAAATTTCCTATGGATCCATGGAAATTACACCCTTGCATAGTGGTCTATGCAAATACCTTGGGGATCATATGGATTGAAGTATTTGGTGTCAAACTTGAATCCCACTATCTCCTTAGCTTCGGGATCTACATCCTTAAAGATCTTAATATCAAACAATCTGATCTACAAAGAAAGAGAAGGCCATTGTGCCTTCTTCTTCCTATGCAGTCGTATTGGAAACCCTTTGGAGAGGTGATATTAGACCTCTTGTACGACAAACTTGTTAGTGGCATACATTGGTAGAAGATGTGAAGGCTTCTCTCTTCCATACACTCTTATGAAGGTGTCACCTAGTGAGGCATACCAATCTACGATGTTAACTATTGCCTCCATTGCTTCTTGGGACATGTAAGGTCGATCTTTATCAATGATTAGCTTGAACAATGGGATGATGAAATGGTTAGTTAGCTTTGCCATCAATCCCCAATAGCTAGATTCGTAAAGAAACTTGCAATAAACATTAATGAGAGTCTCCTTAGGTGTCCATGTCTAGCTCATGCTAGGAAATTGTTGTTGGGCACAGATTGCAGCAAGTAAGTATGTAGACATGTAAAGTCTTTTTCACTCATTCTTAGGCATATTAAAGGAATTAGTCACATGGATACTCAATTGATGAGACAATAAGTCTGACATTTGAATGGATTCTCATCATTCACCAACTAGTCCTACACGACTACCCAACCTTAAGGAAAGGTTTATGTGTTCTCTTTGCCATATATTCTAAATTCAAAGATGATTAAGAACTGATAAGCCTTCTCAAGAGACTTTGTCTTGTAAACATTATTGGGTGTCTCTATGAACTTTGACAACTCTTTCACCCAGTGCTTGACAATGTCTCTAGCATTCACAAAGTTGTGGGTAGCATAGAAAAGTGTGTTCATGTTCTTTACCAGTTGAGGTAAATGATACATCTATTGAAATTTCTCCTCCCTGAAGGTGGCAAGCTCTATCCTGCTAGCATTTATCAATGTCATAGTCTTTGGATCTATGTGTGAGACTAGCCAACTGATACTGTCCACACATGGGAAGATGGGGCACCTTAATGCAACCTTGTATAATCCTAACTGATGGATGCTAAGGTAAACTTGATGATCCTCTAAGTCTTCCTTGAATTCCTCTACAAAAGTATCCTTGATTTATTGTCATGTTAATGTTGTACCATTCTCAATGAAGAACTAAGTGTCCGCATAAACTGGTAGATTAACCAATGTTTGCTCAACTGCTTCCCCAATACTTCTCTTGATAGTTTCCTTTGATGCATCTCTCTTGGAGGCTGTGTTAACTATAAATTCTAAAGATATTCTCAACAATTGCTTTACCTAGAGGCAAATAGGACACTCATGGCAAGAAAATGTTAGCTTAAAACCAAAAGAAACTTAAAGACAAGACAAAGCAACAAAATGTCCTCATGATGGGATAGATTATGCAATTGTGGTTCACATAGGTCACTGGATTCCTACTACAACTATGCATTGCACAGTTCTAGCAGCCAATGGAGAAGCTTGCTAATCGAAACTACACAATGTGCAGTTCAGTCTTGGGCCAGTGCTGGGGGAGACTGTGCGTTGCGCATTCTCAATGGCCAAGCTGGGAGGTTATCTCCTGGAACTATGTAATGTGTAGTTGGAGCCAAGCCATGAATTCCTCTACACAATTCCAGAATCCAAGGCAGAGGACTTGAGCTCCTAAAATGTGCAAGGCATGCAAGGAAAAGCGAGATCCTAGTAAGGGAAGCCTAAACATGCCTAAGGGGAATGTGAAATCAATCAGATATAAAGAATGGTATGATGTTGAGTGCATATTTGACTAAGTGATGATGCATGAAAGTGATATAGGTGCTGGAATCAATCAAACTGAAGGAAAACAAAGCATGTGAAGGGAGTCCCCGTAATAGTGACCGTTGGTGCAAAAATGGGAAAATACATACAACACTTGGGAAATGCATTATAAGACTTGAAACAACAATTCTACAAGCTAAAAAATGTTCAAATGTCAATAATCATTTAACAAAACATGTGAAACAACACTCTCACAAGCTAAACAAGAAAAAGTGATAGAAAATTGGCAAAAGACTAAAAAAACAAAACTTACCTAGAAAAGATACAACGTTCGCAGTGAAGGTTCGTTGATCTCCTCAGGAATCCTACAACTGTAAGATTGAATGTGTAAATGAGCTCTGGAAGCATCGAGTAAATAGATTTTGTCACTTTAGGGTTTATGACGTGAAGGCCAAAAATCAAGGAAAAAGCAACACTTGGTGGCAGTTTCCAAAATAACTCAAGTGCCTCCTTGAGGCTGCTAAAAATAGATCTCTATTTTTTAAGGATGATTTTTCACTTTTTGTTTGTTTCTTTTATCAGGAAAAGCTGCCATGCATTATCATGAGAGGTTGTACAATTATGGAAGGAACCAAGCAACTTTGGTTCATGCACTTGGCAACTTTTGAGAAGAAAGGCTTTTGTGCAATATCTGGGATGAGTGGCTATGTATGCCTTTCATGATCTACATATTTTCCTAGCTGAAGGTTGGCTTTCAACTAACACTACGTAATTGTTGAGCACAAGGCTCATTGTCAGCTTTGACTACATAATTCCCAAGAGCAAGGTTGGTTGCCCTCAAGGATTGTATAGTTCTCTAAAGCAAGCCTAGAATTGGATGGAAACCATGTCAATAGATCGGCTTGTGGGTTAGACAGTAAACCAAGAAAACACAAGTGAAGATGTGAAGCATGAGGCTTAATCAAAGCACAAGTACCCAGATCAATGTAATATGAGTTGTTGTGGTTTAGAAGGGAGGCTCTGAAACAAAGCATGGGGAAAATTTTGGAGGGTGGTTGTAGCTATTACAACACATCCCCTTAGATAAATTAAGGTATGAGCTTGTTTATGTCATCTACTTTGTTCCTGAATGTTTGATTATGTCATCTATTTTGTGTTTAAGTGTTGGTGTCTATTATGTCATTTATCTATTGTTGAATGTTTGATTAATCACATGATATGAGTATGTTTCTATAAGATTGCATCAAGGAATGATCTTTATTTTATATGGTTGTGCCAACACATATGTTTTGAGATATATGACATGTACTTGAGTGTAATAGGTGAAATTTGTAGCTTTATGCCTAATGACTATGGGTTGACTATGGATTATGCATGGATTATGACATGATTGTTAGCCTTGGTAAATGTTGATTTCAAATTAGTAGATAAGTTGTCTTGATCTCTGGAACATGTGGTTGACATGTGTGTTCAGTTAAAAGGAAGCATTATTGGCACAAAAAGGTGAGATAATTGGTATTTCGTTTCATTTATTTATCGACTAATAGTTATGTGTTTATGGCAGTATGATGTAGGGGATTGCATGGCGAAAGAGACTACTATGAAATTTTGAAGAAGGCTCAAGTTGATTTTTCATTTGGGAGTAGTAGGAACCATGGGGATTGAGTCATGGTATCTATTCAAAGTCTTGTGATTTCGATTCTTTGTGCTTTGTTTGCGCTTGATTTTCAACTTCGTTTATTTCTAGTGTATGGCCATACCACTTTGTTTGTGGTGTCGTATTGTTATTATTTTTCATGGTTTTCTTCTTGTTTGCATTTTTTCTTGCCTTTTCTGTCTTGAGGGTCTTAGGAATTGGTTAGGAAAGAGGAAATAGGTAAGAGTATGACAATCAACTAAGTTGGTTGGGTCCATTAGTGTAAATGGACGATGGCAAAACAATCATGAGAAAGGTAATAGGAAAGGTAAAGTGATTGGTTGTGAGGCATCTGATTCCTCGACTACATTGGGAACAATTGTTCTCAATTTTTTGCATGTTGTGCATGGATAAAGGGAGTTCTCTTAAGCTTGACCTTATGATATTTGGTAATTATGTTGTGATCATGTTTATGCTAATGTTTATATATATATGTATGTATGAATGCCATTGTCTAACAGGATCATGATTGTTGTATGTTGATTTTTATATGTATATATATATATGTATGTACGTATGCATACTATGTCTGACAGGGTCATTAAGAATCACTCTTGTGGAGGAATGATTTCTTATGCAGGTGAATGGCATGAAGAGATTCTTGGGTCATGGGGAATCAAGTGGGAAGAGTAGCCTGACAAACCTCTGAGGTCATTGTTATGTGGATATGAATTGATATTACGTGATTATACTATGTCTATGTTTATGTTATGACAGGTAACTCTGAGGGATACATCAGCTGATTGAAAGAAGTGGGATCCACGCCATGCTAGGATAAGCATGGATAGCAAAGAGAAACTAGAAGCAAGGTTGTTTGCTAGAGGCAGTGTGGTTTTGGATGTGCAATAATACTATTGCCTATCTGTTGTGCATGTTGTATATTCAGTGTTTGTAACTATGGTGATGTGTGCATGTAATATATGTAGATTGTGTACATATGATGTTGTGTGCCTCTTGTATGTATGGTGTTATGTGTATATTTCATATGCAGTGATGGATATAGATGGTGCTATGTACATGTCAGATATGCAGGGTTGTGTACATATTGTACTAAGTTCATGATGGATACGTGGTGTTGTGTGCATGTTGTATATGCAGTGCTATATACATATGGTGTTGTATGCATGATTGTACAAGTGGTTTTGTGATCATGTGGTGTCGTGTATAATATGTTGTACATTTGGTGCTATGTGTAGGGGGTGTTGTGTACATGTCCTGCATGTGATGTTGTGCACATGTGGTTTTGTGTACATGTCGTGGATGTAATGTTGTGTGCGTTTGGCATTGTGTACGTGTTGTCCAAGTGGTATGATGTACATGTAGCATTGTCTACACGTTGTGCAAGTGGTGTTGTGATGTTGTGTACAAATTGTGCAGGTGGTGTTGTGTATATGTGGTATTGTGTACATGTTGTACATGTGGTATTAGGTACATTTCATACATGTTGTGGTGTGTACACATGGTATTATGTATGTGCATTGTGTAGTCATGGTATCCTGACATGTGTGTTCGTTGTGTTGTACTTTGTGTATGTATATGTATTGTGTTGTACATCGCATGTAGGTATATGTATTGTGTTGTGGTGTACACTAGATGTAGGAGTATGTATTGTGTTGTGTTGTACACTGTGTGTAGATGTATTTATGGTATGTCAGGTGTAGATGCATGTATTGCATGGTGTTGTATGTCGTGTGTGGTTGTATGTGTGTGATGCACACTATGTATATGTGTACATGATTGAGGAGAAGGCACTGGGTGTTCTTTGGTTGTGGAAATTGATCCAGTGTGCATATGGAAAAGGACAAAGGTATAAGCTAAGGATCGATGAAGGACAAGTCTTAGTATTTTTTTTAGTTTGATTACGCATGTGATTTATGATTCTGGTTTGTGATGATTACAAGTGCTCTATGATTTTGGTTTATGATGGTTACATTTGATTTATGATTTTGATCTATGATGGTTGTGTTTTGAGCTAACCTGATGTGATATGTTTATACATGATGATTTGGTCAAAGATTCTAGTTTGACGTGTTGTGACATGAAGTAAACATGATTTCAAGTGTACCTTATTGATAAGCTATTAATGAGGTATGATGTGAATTTATTTCAATATATTTTAAATCTAATGGAAGTTGTGTGCTTGGTATAGGAAGCACGAAAATGTTCAGTTGGGTTGTTGAAACTGACTACAAGAATTAGCAGCAATGGTGAAAGAAATTGCAAAAAGTAGTAGTGTGTTGGTAAATCACTTCAAGAGAAAGGTCATTGTGGGACAATGGCACCCAATAGTGTCCATTGATTTCAATGAGAATGCCGCATGACCGGTATGATGGTTTTCAATTAGGTATATTCCTTGGTCATTTCACCTTCTAATGCAAGGACACCTTTCCAAGGGATGGATCGCCCGAGATAGGGGATGTTGGGGAACTTAGAAGGTGTGTGACTGCACGAAAGGAGGTGGCTAGACTTCCTGAGGGGTTATGTAGTAGATAAGGGAATGTAGGGGATGGATTTGTTTTGGTCATTAGCATTGACATATGGGAACATATGCATATTGCAAGTGCACCCTAGAACAATGAGTCGATAACTATTCACTGAGATGATAAGTGGCGCATGATTATAGCGTTAGACATTGGATTCATGTTTGACTTTGAAGTGGATTCTGGACTTCCTAGGAAGGAGTTGAATCCTGGTATTACTTTGAGGGTGGAGGTGTCAGCTTCTCGATTCCCTTGTTTTGGATGCCAACATCGTATCCTTTTATTTGTCAGACGAGAAAATGTGCATATGTGTATATGTGTGTATTATTGTAAATATTGTATCGAGCTAGATTTATAAACCACCATATACAATATGATTATTTCTTGGGTGAAGCAAATGTGTATGTGTGTATATGTGGTTATTATTGTAAATGTAATAATGAGTTGCATTATAAATCTTCAGTAAACAGTATGTTTATCATGTTTCAACAATGGTCATTACGAATACTACAAGGAGCTAAGTTATATAGCTCCATGGGTAGTATGTTCATTTGCACCGGTCTTGCTGGTTATAGGTGTCATTGAACGTTGAGGATGGTGTTTCGCCAGGGGGTGGGACTGTATAAAAACATATGAGACCACGGTCATGGGACATGTAATCTAAGATGAATGGTGGGAAAAAATCCTAGTGGGTGTTCATTTAAGCTATTATAGATAAAGGAAATTGGCAAAGGCAATGGCAAAATCTTTGGAAAGGTAAAATGACATTTTTGGCACATTTATTGATGAAAATAATGGAAATTAGGAGAATATAAAGGTGAACAGTGACAAGTTCCATGTGATGAGAAAAATGAAGGAAAATAGTGGAAATTGAAGAAGATAGAGGCATAATTGGTAAAAAGGCTTATGAGGATCAATTGGAAATTTTTTACTGAGTTTTGGAGCTCTGTTATTATTCTCTCTCTATCTCTAACTCTTGGACTCACAAAGTTTTCTTGGAGCACCTTGGCATTGGATCAAGAAACAAAAAGAAGGCAAGAAGAAGGAAGGAGCATGCAAGGAAGAGAAAGATCAAGCAACTACAACAAAATTCTTTGCAGGTATTGATTTTCATGTGTGATTTCCTTTCTAGATTTAGCATGCATGGTATTTCATGTGGTTCTTTGCTATTATGCCATGTGTTTTTCTACGTGTGACAGTGTTTTCATACTAGCCTTTCCATCCTTGTATAGCCATGGTGTTATTGGGTTCTCATGTTTTGGTTGAGATGGATTATCGGATGGATTCAAAGCTGAGTGAGATGGATCTCTTAAAGGAGGAACACATGGTCTAGTGATCCCTGAACCATCTTGTGCATTATGGTAAATCCACTAGCCTAGTGACCCCTGAACTAGACTATAGGTTGTGGTAAAGTAGGATTTTGTGTTTTCCACGGTGGGCCTAAGAATCCTCAACCAGTAAATGGTAGGATATACGTCAAAGCCTAGAGGTGTTTGACCTTGATTAGGCCTAGGAATCCTTGTTGATGAATGGTGGGATATATGGCAAAGCCTAGAGGGTGGAGTCTCATTTTAGGGCATAGTCATCCATGGATCATACTGTGGATTGCGGTAAATCCTTAGAGACTAAGAGACAAGAAAACTCCTCATGGTGTAGGTGGCGAATTCTAGTGACATCCATGCTTGTTTTGGCCTACTGATCTGGTGGAGATCATGATAAATCATATTATTACATGTCTATTGTTTTGGCTTAGTGATCTGATGTGGATTACAGTAAATCATGGTTTCTATTGATGAAGGTGAGGTGGTTAAGCCTTAGGATGGCCTAGTTGGTTCCTTTCGTTTGAGTCCCACATTCACACTTGGAATACGGCATGAGAGCAATTGGCCGAAGAGAGATTTGGCTCAACTAATCTATGGTCAGGTGGAACGTGGTAGTCCCATACTGAGTTGGCTTTTGCATTCATTAATAAGATGTTCTTTCCTTGGTATCTTATGTGTAAATGTACTAGTTTATATGTGGGCTCTATGATGGATGTATCCTTGATATTTCTCTTGTTATTATGTTAGTTATAAGCATGTACTATGACAATGATGATGTATGTCTCTCCTTATGTTTTGATTTGTAAATGAATGAACAATGTATCTATGACCTAATAGATGATAATGCAGCTAATGATATAAGGGAAAAATTCTTCTTAGAAATTCTCAAATAATTATGAAACCCCTATGCTCAAATCTATTCTTTAAATATGTAGATTACATATTTGTGACATGTTTGATGAAATTCTTGTCATGGCTAATAGGGGTCCAGTCTATACCTTTTCATTGTTTTGAAAATGCATCATTGTTATATTGTGTAAATTCATTTCCGAAAGTGTCATTCACTTATGGGCAATGACCCAGGCTCTAGGCCTAAAAAAGTGGCACAAATCCCAGAGACGCAGGTAGAGGTATGAGGAGAAAAGTCCCTTGATACATGCGTACACATGATGTGGGAGCATCGAGAGGCTCCTAGACACATGTGTACCCATATCAAGGGAGCATCCAGGGATTTAGGGTTCTAAAACTTCAGTTAGTCTCAACGTATGTTTACTTGAGGGGTTGGGTTGGCTCCTAGGAGTCTTGTTGCTAACATGGAGGGTCTATGTGGTATGTTTCTATCGATTTCATTTCCTTAAGGTCACCTAGGAGGTTGAATCTCATTATAGTGGCTTGTCCTCACATATTTACCCGAATTGGCTAGTTACTTTGGTAGATGAGGGTGTTACATTTGACAATCGGTCCATGTTCTTTACCTTCCAGCTCAACATTACAATTATTCAAGAGAATTGGATTTTCTAAAGGTAAATATATTACCCTAGCATATGTAGCTTATCTCTTCACATGTTCGCGAGGCATTACACTCCCTTTCATAGTCAGAAAACCATCTCTAAGGTAATCCTACCTTATCTTCTCCCTTTGTGATAACCCTTAATTGTTTCCCATATTCACTACCTTTAAATCTTGCATTCAAAAACAATTTATCAATTTCAAAAATACAAGTCTCTTTACCCCCCTTATTTTTCAACAACTTATCCTATTATTTTGGAATTTTTACACAATCCACGAGACTTCCCATTAGTCTCTTCTCCTCATATTCATCTTCATCTTCACCAAGGAGTGATCCTTATTTTGATCCACAATAGTGAAATATTCTTTCCTCATTATACTACAAATATAAGCTCTTCACCTCTGAATAGAGCCCTCATTAGGTATCTAATCTTCCTCCTCATATTCTTGGCATACAAATTATTAATAGGCCACTAGACATTATTCTTAATACTCCACCCAAGTCTCTAGTCCTCACTCTCCGTTTCCTAGAGCAACATGCTTACTATGTTGATATTTTCCTTTGGATCAACCATCTCTTGCTCAAATCCTTAATCATTCATTCTCCTTGTTATGTAATTTAATTTGGAACCTCCATCCATATTTTGGTGGCTTCCTCTTTAACTCTTCTCATTCATCTCCTTGTCCCTATTTATGAGCTTATTTTTTCCAATCATGAGCTACAAACAAGTCTCTCATTGAAACCTCTAGATCCTTCTCTGCTCTCTTGGCTATTTCATATATTTCTCACCACTTGATAACTTCACTTGTTCTCTTCTCCTCTCTAATATAGGAGCATTCTTCAAGGTTTATAAGACCTAAGAGTCTTATGTTGGGTCCCCATAATACTAGTGATTACCCCATTACCATTGTAGTTGTACCCCTTATTAATATTGTTGTTCCCCTATTGTGCCCCATAGAAGCCCACTATTGTTATTATTGTGCCCTTACATTATTATTGTTATGTAGCCTTTGATTATGTTATAACCCCTTAGACTCATATATATAGAAATGAGGTCTTTTCATTTGAATCATCCAAGAATTGTTCATTTATGTAATGTAAAGGAGGTTACCCCCTCGAAGAGGCTGAATTCTAAGGCGTTGATCTATCTTTTCTATCTTTTCTTGAGCTGGTTCATAACATTTGGTATCAGAGCTTTGGATTCTAGGGTTTCGCTGCTCCAAACAGGTTATCGTGGAATTTTCGCTATAACTTTTTTTCTGCGACATTTCAGAAGTTGAAAAAAAAAACCATTTGAGAAGACATCGCGCTAAAGCTCGGATCCAAATTTTAGAGCATTTGGCGCCAGAATTGCGGAGATATGATCTGAGGAAGTTGGTCTTTTTGCAAACTCCTAAATTACATTCCAAACAGGTGACCTAGGGAAAATCATCATAACTTTTTCTCTGAGCATTGGATTGAAATTTCGTAAAAAATTATAGAAAGAGGATAGACTGTAGTTTCTTCTATATATTTTTCATAGCCAGAGGTTGAAATAGTGACTCGTGGAATGTCGTACAAGTTCGCTCTACTGAATTAGTCTATAATCAGGTCACTGTGGGAGATTTGGCATAACTCTTCATTGGAGAATCCAATTAGGGTCTGACTGGTGGCTTTGGAAATAGGACACAGAGGGCTACTGTAGGTCATAATTTCAGAGCTGGATGATCTGAAATTACAGAGATACATCAGAGGCAATATCGAGCTCCTACAAAGTGAAAAAAGGTGTATATTTTTTAAAATGTTTGCTTAAGCTTGGTTTGAAAATTTATTTTGAAGGAATTCAAAGGGCATAGTGAAGCATTATTATCATTAATTGATGCCCCAAAGAAAGAAAACAAAAACATCTAGTAGGCAACCTGAAAGCTCTAGCATGAGTCATGAAGAAGAGGAAGAAATGCAGCATGATATATCAAAATTACAAGACCAAGTGCAACAAGTGTCACTTGCACAAAAAGGAACAGAATCTGAGATGGAATGTTTAAAGAAGGTGTATAAGCTAAGATGAATGATGTGGAAGCTAAGATGAATGATGTGGAAGCTAAAATAAATGATTTGAAGATAGATTTGAAAACAGAAATGGAAGAATTGAAGATAAATATGAATAAGTTGCTATAAGAAAGGGTCACTAAGGGTGAAAGGGTAGTAAAGGAAACTCATGATGAGAACAAAAGAAATGTTAATCATGATTCCATAGACTCTAATGTGGGATCGAAGACCCATCATATTCCAAAAATCGATATGAGGAAGTTTGATGGCAAGGATCCCGCAACATGGATATTACAGATGGAGCAATTTTTCGATCTCAATAATGTGCAAAACACACAAAAGATACGTATGGAAACTTTATATTTGGAACCAAATCAGTTTGTATGGTATCAATGGCTTTGCTCTCGTAAACAATTTATCACTTGGGCAATTTTTACGGAAGAATTGATAGCACATTAGGAGGATACAAAAAGCAACACTTTTTTTAGTCAATTGATAAGTCTCAAACAAAAGGGTTCAATAATGGAGCACATTGAGGAGTTCCAAAAATTGAACATAAGGGTAAAGAATATTCCAGAGGAGCATAGGATTGATGTGTTCATAGGAACTTTAAAGGATAATATCCAACATGATGTTTGCCTTTGGGAACCTGATTCATTAGAGAAGGCATTCAGGTTAGCAAGAAAAATCGAAAGAAAAATTATGGCAACCAGGAAGCATACCACTCACATCTATAAAGACAAAAGTGTTGTTGCCACTAGTCTTCCACAACCTATAAGGTTGACACCACAACAATTGGAAGAAAA
>APFE031393463.1:3460-40895 GCA_000404065.3 Pinus taeda | reverse complement strand
TAATAGTGATAATAATAACCCTAAATATAATGATTTAAATATTCAAAAAACAGAAGACAACAAAGAAATTTGTATTCAAAAGCAAAAAAAGAAAGGGGGAGATAGGATTCAAGAGGTAGCAAAATGAGAAGAAAGGGCAGGAATCCAGTTCCTGCTAATATTCCAACCATCATATTTGTTCAAATTCCTAGAGTATTTTTCAATCTGAATGGCTTTTCTGAAATTCTTGTGATGATAGTGATCTATCTTAGTTGATATCCTAAAGTCTTTATTGCAAATATGGTGCGTTATTTTCCCATCATGCTCAGGAAGAGGGGAGGAATGGGACCTACAATGTTTAATGTTATTTATATACTCTAGAATCCTTTTCTTAACAGATCAGCATATTTCTTCAACATAGGGAGCACCGCATGAGCATGGAATCAAGTAGATGTCTTTCATGTTTGAAGGATCAACAAGATCCTTGACCGACTTCAACATACCCTAAATGGTATAACGATTTAAAGGAGGTGGAAACTTAATTTATTCGTAAAATGCGAGCAATATTGTCAGTGGCTTCTTAAATATAGGGAAGCTAAGCTTTGGGGATAGGATCCATAATGTCTCTCTTTTTTGTAGGATCTTGACTTGCTTTTTGGAAATCCTTGATGCCCTACCATTTCCTATAACCATTATTCTGAAAACATCCATCGAGTGGGTTTTATCCTCGTTAAGGTGACTCTCATCAGAAATCCGCCCAGGTGTTCAAGGTGTTTAACATGCTAAATTATTGCACAGTATGATGATGGGACTCAACATGGAGGTACTATTCCATGTGAGTCATTTTATAGAACACCTGTTGTGAAATGGAACCATCAGCTTTTGGAAATAAGAACATCAAGGAATTGAATGATGTCATTACTTTCAACCTGCATAGTAAACTTGATAAATACATATTGATTATTCAAATGTTTCTTGAGTAATTCTATCTTATCACGACCATGGGGCCAAATAACACAAATATCATAAACAAATTCTATCCAAAGCTTCAGATAGAAAGGCATAGAGGATAAGGCATTGGTCTTGCAATCTTCCATGAAAAGGTTTATTACAACCGAGATTAGAGCATGGAAAATCCATAGGTATGCTCATAAAATTCACTTTGGAAACTAAAGAAGATGGAATTCAAGCACAACTTAACTTCTATTCATTAATTATTGTGAATTTTTTAATCTGGTTAATCCTTTTTCAATTTTGACCTCTTAACGTTCAACTAACCTAGCGTATCTTCTCCATTTCTGACCGTGCATCTCTCACCTATTTATTTCTAACTACTTGGTTAGATTTCATATCTTTGTCCTAAGGACTAGCCACACTTGTTGACTCAAAATGTCGACAATAAAAATCTTGATGTGAGTAATCTGGAAATTCCTAAACAAAATTACTCTTCTCACAAAAGCCTCCACTCTAAAATTATTTTTTTTCAATATTATTGAAAGAAATATTTTTCAAACATTTGGTTGGACCATAACTTGAAGGTCTTATGAAATGTCATTGGATAAGTGCCTCAAATTTTTTTGCCATAATATTTGGATGCATTGCAATATTTATGCTATGATTTTTAGATACCCAAAATTAAAATCCTTGAAAATAGTTCATACTCACATAAATAACATATTTACCATTAGTTATTGCCAACCATAATTTAAGGTATTTTCATAAAAAGTGGATAAGAATATGATGTAAATAAATATACTTCCTAGGAGTTACTGGCCACCATTATTTATGTGTTCGTTAACACTTTAATCAGTAGGAGTAAAAATGTAAATGTGTAAACTTACTAGTGGTTACTTCCCACCAAAATTTATGCAAGTCCTTTCCCCTTAATAGACAATTAAGTTTTCCACTTCTTGTATCAATTTGCAATTTTTTTAAAGCATAATTTCCACTTAAGTGGAAGGGACACAACTACCCTACACACTTCATCAGTTAATAAGATGATTGTGACTCGGTAAATACATATAAATCATGCCCGACATCCAATTTTCATACATTTGGATTACATGAAATGATGACATGTTTAACATATTCTAGTATATATTTACAGATTTATGAATTAGATTATTCATAATCAGTTAATAAGATGATTGTGACTTGGTAAATACATATAAATGATGCCTGACATCCCATTTTCATATTTTTGGATTACATGAAATAATGACATGTTTAACATACTCTAGTATATATTTACATATTTATGGATTAGATTATTCATATTTTAAATGACACTCGTTTGTGTTTAATGGATATATGATGGTAGTTGGAAAAATACAAGATCCAAGTGACTTTATTTTATGTATGATGGTAGTTGGCAACAAATAAGATTTAAGTTTCAAGTGATTTTATTTTAAACAATATGAGTGTTTATGGTTTGGAAATAATATTAAGGATTATGTTATATATGATATTCTTTTTTGCAATCAAATTGTAAATTTTGACCTTTTAAACGACCATGACTTGATTCTAGTAAAAGATGTTTAACCTTAACTATGGATTTTTTTATACAAAACAAACACATGCATAAGAATTGTGAGAGTCAAAGCTACCTGATTTTTGACAAGAGTAAAATGGATCTCTTATTAAAGAATTTAAATAGGGATGTATACCTCTTAACTCATAAGGATAATATTGAAAACATCTATTATAATTTTACTATAACCCTCTCCACTACCATTAGCAAGTTTTCTACCAATGCGTCATATAAAAATGATAATAGAACTACCAACCCTTGGTATGATAATGATTGAAATTTTGCTAGAAAAGAAACTAGGGATGCTCTTAATGAAACCTTAAAACTTGATAAGATACATATATACTAAGCTCTTATTAATAGAAATAAAATATACTATATAAGTAGAAAGCAAGAGTAGTTACTGCATCTCTCTAATTTTGATCCTATAAAGTTTTGGAGGAAAATTTTGATTCATAAGACTAAAGAAAATCATTTGATTCCCTTGAAGAATAGGAATATTTACCTTAAAAACCTCTATGGATCTATTAACACCATTAACACCATTTTGAATTCCTCTATAGAGGATGTTATCTCTTCTTTGGAAGACATTGAGTTTGGGTTAAACAACACTCATACACAAGCTCTATTCTCATGATTTTATCTCTTTTCAAACTTGGAGAATCTATCCTCATCTAGTACATACACAAACTCTTTAATTTGGTAGTAAAGAAAGGCTTCCCTAAGCCCTGTACACAGAGCCGTATTTTGCCTATATTTAAGAGTGGGGATAAAGCATTCCCTCTATATATAGGACCATTATGATTAGCCACATTTTAGCTAAGTTGTACAGGCTTATTTTGGAAATGAAGATTAACCTTTGAATTGAAATCTATGGTAAAAGAGCTAAAGGCCAAGTTGTGTTTAGGAAATATTATTCAACCATGCACCATATTGTTACTCTTAGGATAATTGTGGACGAATGTAGCAATAATAAAATTGATCTCTTCTATTGTTTTGTTGACTTCAAAAATTATTTTTATATTGTTCCTCTATGGAAGAGGCTAGAAGAGATAATGGTTCCTATCAAGTTGACAATTGATGTGACAAGGTTGTACAAGAATGTTATTATAAATATTAGGAATACTAGGGGTAGGTTAGAAGAAATGAAACCAATGGTGGATTCAAACAAGGGTTTACCTTATCCCTTACAATTTTTAGCATATGCACTGATAAGCTAGAGGAGTTTTTGGAAGATGTAGGTTTTGTTGTCCCCACACTCATTGGTATGGTCATAATTCTTACCCTTTATGCCAATGATATTATCCTTTTGGAAAGGATCCATTAAGATATTATCAAGAAACTCATAATCCTCCAATTTTTTTGCTTGAATATGGATATGGCCATTGATATTAACAAAATTAAAGTCATGGTAATTAAATCCAAAAACATCATCTATGATACTTTCATTTATGAAAATAACTCCTTGGAAGAATTTCTTTCATATAAACATCTAGGAATTGACTTCCATCACATACTTAATCAGAATTACAACATTGAGCAAAGGATAAATGGAGGTTGGAAAGATTACTATGGGCGTAAAAACAATTGTAAGATGGAATATTTTTGGATTTGGGATTAAAAAAATATCCTCTTTGAGAGTCTCATTACTCCTATTATTTTATATGGATGTGAAGTTTGATGTTGCATTATATCCAGAGAGTCATGGAGGGAGATTGAATATATCCAAAAGTAGTTTATAACTTACAACCTCAATATTAAAGGAAATACTCCCTACCCTATCCTCCTAATTGGATCAAGCCTTTCCCCCATTGAAATCATGGCTATAACTAGGTATCTTATGTATAGGAGGAAGTTATACAAGTGGATTCCAAGATGTTTCCTCAAACTGGTTTTAGCTCTATCCAAAACCCCCACTTTTGGCTCAAGAAAGGGTGACAAGGGATGCCCTTTCTTGGATGGACCATTGGGGAATAAAGGAGGAGATCATCCAGTATAATTCAAATAATATCAAAAATATAATTACTACCAAATTTAAGGAGAAATTGTGGTGAAATAAAGAGATGCAGGGAAAAATGAAAATATGATATTATAAGGAGGTAGTCAAACACAATCTCGAAAACCAAAATTAGCTTTCTGTCTCGACTAGTGTTAAGAAGATAATGAACATTCACATGATAAAACTAATCCTCGTGAGCTTCATATTAAAATTGGGTATTAGTCAATTCCTAGAACTCCATGGGTGAAAGAGTGTGCAATCTTAAGAGGGTTGTAGATGAAAATCACTTTCTCTTAGATTGTCCATCTTATACTCACATCCAATCTAATTTTCAAAATATTTGTCACACTACCAATCTCCTTGACCTTTTAACTCAACAAAACTATAGTGGTATGGGTACACTTCTCTCACAACTTTTTTTAGCATAGAAACAAAATTTTAAAGAATTTGGATTAATCTCTTACCTTTTTAAGCTATGACAGATCATATAAGTCTTAATGAATGTTAATCACGACCACCATCATTTTTTAATAAATATAAAATTCCAATATATTTGATGATCTTTAATGGATATGGTGTGATAATATATTTTGAGATACATATTGGTAGTTATCAATTTCCTTAAGTTTATTTAGTAAATATATGTTGATTGGTTTAACTAATGTCTTTTGTGAAATTTCCATTTAAAATAATTTAAATTTTTTTCATAGTTTTTTATTGGACGAGAGATTTAGAACCTTATCGTAGGCTTTGAAAATTTCAAACTTGGGGGTGGAGGATCCAAGTTTACGTAAGTACATGGAATATCGCGTAAACACTTAATGTCAACTAGCTAATGCTAAGTCTCACAAGGCATTAATTTGACAACTTATTTTTTTTTAACCACCCCCCCCCCCCAACAAAATACATAATATTGCATTGCTTAGTATTACATTGTTGTGATATAGCCATCTTGATCTAGGTGGATATTGGTGGCCACCTACCAAGTCCACTAGGACCCCCACTGTTGTTTCTTTCAGCTTTTTAGTTTCCTTAATTGTAGCACAGTTTACTATTTTTAGCAGTTTTTCGGGTCCTGAACTTCCGAAGCCGTTTTGAGGCCCTAAACAACGTTTTTGGGAAAAATGAGAGTGACATGGGTCCATGGAATGATATTTATCTTCCCAAAGTTGTAGTTCTTGGATAGATCTTTCTAATGAGATATTGTGCACATCAAACGAAGATCGTATGCCAAAGTTACGACCCTGGTGTTATCACTCAGATTTTCCTTGAAGTTCTTGGGAAGAGGAAAGGGGTCCGAGGTAACCACAAACCAACTTTTAGATACAGAATCTAGCCAATCTGTATCGAGAGAGGACTCTCTCTTTATGATTTAGCTTGGTTTTTTAAAGATATTAGAGTAGTTATGAAGTTTGGGGGTTTTGTTTGAGTTTGGGTGGTGAGATTCAATAGCAAAGGGGTAAGACTGAGTAGTTTAGGCCATTGGGCTAATGGAGTCAAAGAAGATGGCTTAACTGGATTAGGTTTCTCGAAAATGGATGGTTTTACAGAGCAAGATGGTCAAACAGGGAACAAACAACGATTTGAAATAAATGGAATGGTTTCAAAATGGGTGAAGAGCAATTAAGAATCCTTCAACCTATTTGAAAAATGGAACTTGAAATGATTACTAATAAAGAGTAGTTAAGTATTCTTTAAGTAATAATCAAAGTGAAAGAAATAGAAAACAAGAGCAGTCAAGTTTTCACTGTTTATTCTAATTCAGAAGAAAACATAGAAAATGATAACTTTTGAAGATAGAGTGCAATCAAGCTTATTCTGAATTACTGCTTTTTGTTTATCATTCAGATATGAACGCAGATGATATAAGAAACAAAGAAAACTTTAAAACACAAGGTATAGGTGACTTATTGATCTGGTGTTTGATTCAAGAAATATGTGCAATGTCCTTTACCTCAATTCTTTATCCAGCAAGCCATACAAAAGTTTGGTCCAATCAGCACTTTATTCCAAAATAACCAATATTACAACAATGTATATGAATCCACCCAAAATAATTCAAATGAAGAAGTATTTATACTAATTGTAAACTGAAATATCTTGAAAAAATATCAAGATTAGTTTCACAAATATCTCCAACTGTTTACATTAATAGAACTTAAATAAAGGACATTCAAAACTAATGAATATATTTGGCACTATTTCTATGGATTTATGGTGACAAACAAGATAAATTCGAATTTGATAGCAACTCTTAGTTGATGATGAGGCATCCCAGTCACTAACTGCATCGTTCCTTTGTGCATTCTGCCCCAGAAATTCTCCAAAATTAGGGTCCAATGATATGCTTGTATATCTCAATCCCTGATAGATATGTAAAGAGTGAAAGAGGATTTTATAGATAATAACGTTTTTGAAATAAACCTCTCTCAGTTTCCCAAATTCATCTCCATCGGTTCACAATATTCTCCGCAAAAATATGTCAAAAACGGGACTTTGCACAAACTGAAAAATAGGCTGTGAAGACATGCACTTATCTCCATTTTGGTAATACTTGTGTAAAAAGTGAGATAGGTTTTTGTAGATTGGCCTATTAGGAAACAAAACCTCATCCAGATTATCGAAATACTTCTTTGGTTGGCCACAATAGTTTCTGTAAAACTATGACTTAAACAGAAAATTTCTGAAGAATGTACCATTTTTGCTCTAATTTCATCTTTTAACCTTAAACTTATTTTGACTGTTTTTCACTTTTACTTTGGATAAAATTCATTGTAGCTGGTGAAAGTGTTTTCATCTTTGTTTAACCCTTAATGTCTTCATGTTTACTTTTAATGTTTACTATTTACTTTTTACTTTTACTGCTCTGTTTTTCATCTGTCTTCACTTTGACATGAATTTGTATGCTCTATTTTGTAATTGTCTTCCCTGCTGTTTATCTTCGTTCTAGCTGATTTAATTGACTTGGTCTTCAATCTAATACTTTAATCCTGAGACACTTTAACTATTCTTTACTGTGTCCTTTTACCTTCAACGTGTAGTTTAAATTTTTACTATCTATTTCAACAGTAAATCATTTAATTTCATGTTTCCTCTGCTTGTCTTTTAATTGTATGTTTTATTTTCCATCTCTGTTTGAATAGATTTGATAACAATCTTGGAGTAAATAGGTCTTATTATTAGTATTAAGACTGTTTATCCAAGGCTGTAGTCTTCTGATCACCTGTACAACAAAACGAACTGTTAAGAAAGCATTGGTTTGCGGGGGGTGCGGGAGGGGGATCGAAAAGGTTTCATTTGAGCTTGAGGTCTGTGGAGTGAGTCCAGAATTATTTTCAAGAGGTAAACCGTGTTTGAATTGGTTAACAGAGGCTTCAGGTGGTGCAAATGGGTTTCATAGGGTTTTACTGCATAATCAGGGGAAAACGAGCAAATCTGGGGTTTTTGTGTTTAAACCGGTAAATGGTTGGTATTGGCAGGTGAATGAAAATGACAATTGGCGGTAACTGAATGATGAGACATTTTTTCGTTTAGTAGAAGGTGGTAAGCGGTTTATATCGGACCACTTATGGGAGTCAAGTGGTATTGAGGGAGGGCCGCGTGATTCCATACACTGTGTGACATGTAGCACAGGCACTATTCACGAAACCACTCTCCATCGCACACTAAATGTCGACCAAAAGGATCGTGCGATATGCGTAATGACCGTTGGATCTGCGGGATCCGATTGGACAGTTGTCGGGGAGGTGAAATGGCGGAAGGTTAAAGGAGGGAGGGCCCGATATAATTTAAAGGAATTAATCATATCAGGGGTGATGCGATTGGTTATAGAGTTATTAATTAGTCCAAATGACATAATTAATCCTCATTAAATGGTGGCAGGGTCGAGTTCTTAATTAACTACGGATTAGTTAATTAGTCTCGTTTTATTGTTTGATTTACGGTTATATTTAACCATCGGGGCGGGATATGTAATATTTGGGATTTTTAATAGTTTAAATAATACGGGAAAGGGTGAATTTTTGTGTGGGAGTTATGTAATATAAGTTAATAGTTAATATGGTAATGTAATGAAAAAACTCCAAGTAAAAAAACATTAAAGTGTGTATTTTAAACTTAGGCTAAGGTGGAAAAGGGTTTTTATGGGGTATTATGTAATTTTCCTAAGTAAAATAGGATTTTACTTAGGAAAAGACTTATGAGAGTGAATGAATGGTTTATGAATAGTTTTAAGTACTTAGGCTTTTTAAATTATTGGGTCGAGGGTCCAGTCCCTCCAGAAGTCAGAGAAATGCTCTAAGCCCCTCCAATTTAGCAAATACCTTAGTACTTAGAGGAAATTAGTGAAAATTTACGGAGGATGAGAAGGGGAGTTAATTATTTGTCCTTGCTTGAGATTCTTTCAATGTACTGTATGCCTTGTTCTTGTGATGAAAGTGAAAGATTAACAAATTTAAAGACATTATTCATCACATGTACAACATTAACTACCTACCCTACCTACTTTAACCTAGCATTTTTACTTCTTTATTAGGGTGCACTTAAACTGACAAACCCTTATCACATTTTCTTTTCTTTTACATGTAGATATCTATCTAAGTCTACACTTATTACATCCAAGGGCTCAGGTTAAACTGTTGAGCTCCTTTTATTCACTCTACCTATCTACTTATCTACCAAGTTTAAACAGTTTGGTCAGATTTTATTCTCTATCTCTAAAACATAAAATTCAAATATGAACTAGCCAAGCTTAAGCTGTTTGACTGTTCATCAATTGTGGCATAAATTACAAGCTGCACACAATTGTTTATTGCATAAGAGTAAAAAGCAGTGGCATTTAAGCTTGCACACTTTCCTTGGTCTTTCTTTTGGTGGGGTTCATTTTCTTTCACTTTTTTGACCATCTTATTTTTTTTACCCTTTGATTTTTATTTTAGGGTATACCCTCTTTACATTTTTTAAATTTTTTGATTTTTTGACAATATGGAAAACCTTTGCAACAAGGAAAGGTATGAACATATTACATAGCTCATCAACTCAATCATGATATATGACACCTATTTGTATAGGAGTATAACACCTAGGAAGTTGATGTACCAATTTTCTCAAATGAAGCCCACAGTTTGGTGTTTCATCTTCTAGGGTTAGGTTTTTGGATGTTTAGGGTTTTCCATTGTTTCTCAATAATAAATAGGCCTTTGAGCCTCATTGTAACACAGTTCAGAGGCATGTAGCCACCACATCTCTTCTCAGAGATAAGCTAACATCGCCCTTGTTGGTTTATTTCCATTTCTGTTTGTAAGCATATTTCAATATTTTACATTAATGAAAAGAAGTATTATTTCCACTGCATCTTTGTGTATATGGTTATCTCTATATTTTGTTGCAATTCTTTTTAAATCCTAATCAGTGGTACCAGAGCGGTTTGTTTTTTTTCTCTATTTTTCTTTCCATGTCCCCAACAAGATCGGGATATAAGGAGTTAGGACTTGAACTGGTCGAACCTTTGCAAGACCAACCTCGCAAATCCCGACGATCTCCCATGGCGGATGAAAAGAAAGATGAGGGGGCAAGAGATCCTATCAAAATCTTGCTTAAAGAATCCCTCGAGTGACAAAGGAACACGATGATGGACAACTTTGCCCATATCCTTCAGCAGCTACCTAGGGGCGAAGCATCGGCTTCCAACAGCTACTCAGGAAATGCCACATCGTTTAAGGTACAAGTTAATTTTGAAATCCCCATATTCAAGGGTCAGATAGACGCAAATGTCGTCGATAAATGGTTAAATCTGCTAGATTTATTTTTCTCTTCATGATTTTTCCAGTTCGGAAAAGATTATTTTCGCTCTTCTCAAAGCAGTCCCCCACGTCAAGAACTAGTGGGAAACCTACTATGAGCATAAGGATGAAAGTAAAGGCTCACTATTTTTGGCCGCACCCACTTGGAATTCATTCCAAGATGCCATCAAGGAGCAGTACTACCCTGTCGGAAGCTATGAGGATCAATAGATAAAGTGGACCACACTATGGCAGGGAAGGGACCAAGACGTGCCGAAGTTCACCAATATTTTCCATACCCTTCGCACAAAGTTGGGTATCAAGGATTCAGAGTAGCATTTGGTACTCAAATATCGTGGCTATCTACACAAGTACATCCAAGAAGAAATAGAATTCCTGAACATCTCCTCGCCCGACATTGCATACTGATATGTTGTCAAGGTCGAGAAAAAGTTTAAACAGAAGAAGCGAGACTTTGGATCTATGAATCTGAAGCAAGGGAAAGGTGCCCCCAAACCACAGAAAAAAGGACAAAGCCAAGGCAGTGGCCCAAGACAACCCACCAAAGCTGCAAGCAAATAACAGTGCCACAAAGCCGAAAAAGGACATGGGAAAGTGGTGTGAGTTCCATAAGATCTCTACTCACAACATAAGTGAGTGCCGGGCCAAGCAGTCACTGGTGTCTGAGCTAAAGGTTTCAGAATTGGATGCAGGTTCTGACTCTGAGTTAGAACCTAACAAGGGGAATGATAAAGGGAAGCAGATTATCAATGCGGAACCCAATGCCACCATTGCGACCACGAAGATCCAAAAGGAGGAACCCGAAGATCCAAAGGAGGAGGAGCGTCTCTTCCACTCCCATATGTGGGTAAAGGGCTCCCCACTACAATTCATTATCGACAGTGGGAACCAAAAGAACCTCATTTCGGAAAGGTCATGAAGCAGTTGGGCTTACCGACCACAACACATCCACAACCGTACACCATCGAGTGGCTTCAACAAGGACGGGATCTTCGAGTGAGCTAGTAGTGTCGCCTTCCATACAACATCAAGCCCTTCATGGATGAGGCATTGTGTGACATTGCTCCCCTTGAAGTTTGTGATGTATTACTAGGACAACCATACTTGTGGAAGTGACATGGTGTGTATGAATCAAGGCCTCATGTTGTTATTGTTACTTTGGGAACTAAGTTGTACAGGATACCGGAGGTAGCACCGCCTACCACCATCTCTTTGATTAATGCAAAACAATGCAGTAAGCTTGTTTCCAAAACCGGGAAATTTGTTTTTATGATGATGCGCCCTTAAGGAAAGAAGAAGACGGTGGCCATGACCTCCTTACAGGGCCCCTCTACATGACAACTATAGATGGACAAGGTCATGGAGGAGTACAAGGACATCTTCACCTCCCCCGCAGGGGTTCCTCTGCACTGTTAGGTCAAGCACTCCATCGATCTGACCCCAGGCGCACCACTACCCAATGGACCAATCTATCGGCGCTCCGTTCTAGAGAACGATGAAATCAAGAGGCAGATTCAGGAGATGCTATAGAAATATCACATCTGTCCAAGTTCATCGCCCTGTGGGAGCCCAATCGTGTTGATACAGAAGAAGGATGGGACTTCAAGACTCTGTATTGACTATCAGGTGCTAAACAAGATCATTGTCCATAATAGGTACCCTATCCCACGGATTGATGACCTCTTAGACCAAGTGAAGTGGGGAAAATATTTCAGCAAGATTGATTTGAAGTCAGGATATCACCAGGTACCAATCGAACCCTCCGATGTGTGGAAGACTACCTTCAAAGCCAAGGAGGGCCTTTTCGAATGGTTGGTGTTGCATTTCGGATTGAAAAATGCTCCTGCAAGCTTCATGAGGCTAATGGATGACATCTTGTGACCATTCACCAACTCATTTGTAGTGGTATACTTGGATGACATCCTGATCTTCAGTCAGAGTTGGGAAGAGAAACTCCACCACATCCAACAAGTTCTCCAAACACTGTGGCAACACAAGTTATGTGCTAATTTGAAGAAATGCACTTTGGCCTAACCCAGGTTCAATATCTAGGATACATTATTGATGAACAGGGGGTGCATGTGGATCCATCCAAGATCCGAGTCATTCAAGATTGGTCATCTCCAACCACTCTGATAGAGCTATGCAACTTTCTAGGTCTTTCTAACTTCTACCGCACGTTTGTGTTGGGATTTTCTCATATCACTTGGCCCTTTAGTCAAGTCACCACGAGAGGAGTGAAGGAAAAATTCTTTTGGTCTGAATCTCAACAGAGGGCATTCACAGAGTTGAAAGATCGCCTCTGCACGGCACTCGTGCTCACATTACTAGACTTTCAATAGCCATTTAAGGTCAAGACAGATGCCTCTGCCTATGTTGTTGGGGTTGTCCTTACTCAACATGGGCATCCAGTGGCATATCACAGTGAGACACTTTTAGACACAGTCCGGAAGTATCCCACTTATGACAAAGAGATGTATTCCATTGTGCAGGCCTATCGACAATGGAAGCATTACATTTTGGGGAAGGAAACGGTCATCCACACAGATCACCGACCCTTGCAATTCATACAGACCCAAGGGAAATTGCAGAATGATTGCCATCAGAAGTGGTCCACATACCTGCAACAATTCCATTTGAATATCAAGTATAAGAAGGGTAGCACCAATAATGTTGCAGATTTCCTCAATCGACCACCGATCATGGCATTAACCATTGTGCTCAACTCTTGTGGGCATGAGACTTCTGATTGGCCACTTCTCTACACAAGCGACCCAAAATTCGGCCACACATACCAGACACCCTTGGAGGTTCAGCATGTTCCAAATTTTCACCTCCAGGATGCCCTGTTATGCCACCTAGGTCACCTTTGTGTTCCTTCAAGTGAGCATGCCAAGATGATTTGGGAAGCACACCACAGTCGGGTTGATGGACATTTCAGGGTCGAGAAAATGGTGGCAGTATTGCAGAACTACTTCTATTCATCGAATCTTCGACATGATGTCGGGAAGTACATCAGATCATGCACTGCCTGCACCATTACCAAACTGACCATCAAGAGGTAAGGCCTCTATACCCCACTGCCTACCCTTAGTCAACCTTGGGAATCCATCTCCATGGTTACATGTCAAGTCTTCCTTCCACTAAGCATTGAAATGACTGTGTTTTTGTGGTCGTCGACAGGTTCTCGAAGATGGCCATTATGGCCCCTTGTAAGAAGAATATCACAGCAAAAGCAACTGCTAAACTCTTCTTTGAACGAGTGTGGGTACACTTTGGGTTCCCACAGTATATCATCTCAGATCAGGACAGTAGGTTCCTCAGTACATTTTGGTCCAGTCTCTAGTCGATGCTCGACACCAAACTCACTAAGTCCACAGCCTTCCATCCTCAAACTGATGGCCAGATAGAGGTTGTTAACATGGGACGACAGCCTCCCCTATGTTCAACACAGCTACAACCGGGCTCTCCACAACTCGACTGGACACAATCCTTTTCAGGTGGGCTTAGGATTCCATCCACTATGTCCCATTGATGTGGCCATACCAGTTGCAACTACTCACGTAGATTCGGCTCATTTCCAATCCGAAATAGATAAGGAAAACAGTTTCATTGAGCACATCCAACATATTCACCAGCAAGTCCATGACATTCTAGAGAAATCAAATGCCAAGTACAAACAACGACATTATCAACATTGGGTGCCACACAAGTTTCAGGTGGATGACAAAGTTTGGTTGCACTTGCAAAAGGAACGCCTTACCGGAGCCTATCAGAAACTCAGACCACTCTGATATGGTCCTTACACCATTACCAAGGTTGTGGGAGACAATGAATTTAAGCTCAACATTCCCCCATTCCTTGGCTTGCACCCAGTATTCAATGTGGATCGCCTTCGGCCATACTTTCCACTATTACTAAACACATCTGACATTGCAGAACAGCTCACAGCCACAGAGTTAAATCCATATTGCATGGAACAAGCTGCAACTGATCAGATCATGGACACACAGATCAAGCACACTCGCCAACAGAATATTCATTTGTATCGAGTTGTCAAAGCAGGCCAACTCCTTCACCAGGGAAAGTGGCTCACCAGGGACCAAGTTCAGCAGAAGTTTCCTCATCTCATGGAAGAACTCAACGCAATGGGGACCATTGCTTCCTAAGTGGGGAGGAATGATCCAAGTGGATATTGGTGGCCACCTACCAAGTCCACTTGGACCCCAACCATTGTTTCTTTCAGCTTTTCAATTTCCTTAATTGTAGCACAGTTTACTATTTTTAGCAGTTTTTCGGGTCCTAAACTTCCAGAGCCGTTTTGAGGCCCTAAACGAAATTTTTTGGGAAAAATGGGAGCAACATGGGTTGATGGACCAATGTTTCTCTTACCAAATTTGTATTTTTTGGATAGATCTTTCCAATGAGATATTGTGTGCATCAAACGGAGATTGTATGCCAAAGTTACGACCCCTGGAAGTTGATGTACCAATTTACCCAAATGGGGCCCATGGTTTGGAATTTCAACTTCTAGGGTTAGGTTTTTGGATGTTTAGGGTTTTCCATTGTTTCTCAACAATAAATAGGCCTTCGAGCCTCATTGTAACACAGTTCAGAGGCATGTAGCCGCCACATCTCTTCTCAGAGATAAGCTACCATCGCCCTAGCTGGTTTATTTCCATTTATGTTTATAAGCATATTTTAGTATTTTACATTAATGAAAAGAAGTATTATTTCCGTTGCATATTTGTATATATGGTTATCTCTGTATTTTGTTGTGTTCCTATTTAAATCCGGATCACATCTCGATATCACATGTCTATGTGATAAACTTACCCACTTTCCACCTCCCACCACCTCATCAACCTTAATTTGTATATGCTTCCTCATTCCTACACAATTAATTTCCATCATTATGATCTAATATGCAAAGAATGAGAGCTAACATTACAATTTGCTTACAAATCGCAGAATCATTGGTAGGGAAGTAGAGATCTCGACCTACACATTGAAGTGCTGGAAGAAATAATAACTACACTTTGTAAAGCACTAGTATAAAACTCTAAAGGTTGATGATTCAATGTCCATTAAGTTGATTTATCAATTGGAAGAAATGGAGGGTTGTGAAGGATGACTAGATAAAGATGGATGTTGAGGGAATTAATTACAAAATTTTATTGCTCTTGGCTTTGGTACGGGTGGTGTTTATGAAATTAGTTATGCTTGTCTAGATCTGCAACCTCTCTAGCTACTCTTTATGCTCCTAGCACAGACTAAACTACTTCAAGTGTTTTTTCTACCAAATCCTTCACCTGGTTTCTATCAAGCGTTTATCAAATTAGTCCATGAGAAAGGAAAGAGTTTCTATAGTTCCACGAAATAAATTATTTCTACAAAAATAAAATTAAAGATTGTATGGTAAGGTCAATTATACACTATGAATTCTTATTATACAAATATTTACAGAACATTCCATGTTATTTCCACATATTAGGTTGAGAATTTTAAATAATTATAGTGAAGGAAACAATTTTTATCTACAATATTGACATTCAACTATCATACTACTAATGAAATGAAAATTTTAATGTTCAAAGTATTCTATAGAAAACAAATGTGTAATCTATGCTAGTTGAAAATGTCGCATACCTCTAGGAAACAAAAAAGGAGGCAGACCCATTCCACCTCCCATTAACAATATCTATGATTCAAAAAAACGGAAATGGGGACATCATCAAAAGACAAACAAAAAATTGTAATATAATAACTAATATATTTTGAAACAACAAGAGATCTCTTCGATTTTATATAAAGATTTAAATTTTCAATGTACTTGCAATTGAAGTGTTTTCAAGTACTCAATAGCTTTGTCTAGCATTTGAAGCTTTGTTAGACTAAAATCACACTCAACAAGTATCATCGAAAGAATAAAATCTTGTACCATGAATGAGACTTGAATAAATTAAAGTTTCGTAGGTAAAAAGATATAATTCTTGGTAGCAGACATCATGTAGATCTAGTTAAAAGTGTAGACCCACTTTAAGTAGCAACAAACCAACAAAATGTTGTAATGAGAAGTGCATAAACAAATTCTATATCGTTAAGACATTCTTACCAAAAAAATTCAATGGTTGCTTCATAGACACCAATGGTTGTTGGTGATGGAGGTGTTGCTAGCTTAGATACCCCTACCTCTTTAATGCATCTCCATTTGTCCTTATATATATGGGATAAATGTGCTATGCCTACGAAGATTCAATATAGATATTAGCTCAAAACATATAAATATTCATTTTATTGTCCTAATCTTTCACCTGTAGGTTGCCACTTATTTTGAAGCCTCCTCCTCATGGGACTTCTTCACTACCCACCTTATCTGCTCTAATATGGGAACACAAGTAAGAAACTAGAATAATACTCAAGATGTAGAAATTATTGTGTAGATTCAAAACTGCTCATGAAATTTACTAAAACACAAGACTAAAATATACTCTATTATTCTATGGAATTCAATTCATGATCAAGAACACAAATCATAAACATGCAAGAAGAATTTTCCCACATGCATAGAGATTTATCTAGGGGAAAGAAACTACTCAAAACCCCTTCCTATTTGTATTTCATTCATCAAATAATAGAGATGAAATATATATACTTTCTCAAGCCTGAGCATAACCTGCCAATGTATAGTCTATCCCTCTACCTGCCTCACTAAATCTAGCCAACACTTAGCCAATTTTCAAGCCCTCCAAGCTCCTATCTTCTTGCGTTGTTCCTTGAGGAAATTAGCCCAAATTATTTAGGAAATTCCCTCAACTGGATTGCGTAATTCCTCTAGGTTCTTCCTCTGATTGCATGCACCCCCTGTACACATGGAATTAGTCTACAACTGACAGTACACTGCCTTGGAATCTCCATCTCAACTGGGTAACTTTAATTCTCTGCATGCATTAGTTATTTTTGGTTGATTGATTAGTTAACTAGTTGATCACTGAGTGTGGCTGAAGTTCCACTTCCACAACTTGGCTTCCACTAGTTCTTCCAACAGTTAGAACTAATTTAATTGACCATAACTCAATTTAACTGAAATAGATTGCTACAAATTAACAATCAATCATACTGAGCTGAACTCAAGCTTCCCCAACTCGAATTAACTGAGTGACAAGTTCCATGTCACCTCAATTAACTACCTCCAAGATTTCTGCTAAAATAGAAATTCAAATTTTCTCTAGTTTGGCCAAGGAAAAGTCAAAATGAGATTTTATTGTTGCATTTTCAACACTCCCTCTCAATGAGAAATGGATTATCAACCACTCTGATCCTGTACCTTTGGAACTCGAACTTCCCTCTTGACAAGGTCTTTGTCAAAATGTCAATTTCTTGTCCCTTTGTTGAAATGTATTGCAACAACATTATTTGCCTCTACACACAATCTCGTAGATGGTGATACAGATATCTATATGCTTGGATCAATCATGAAAGACATAATTTTTAGAGAGCTTGATGCAACTCTGATTACCACAGTAGATCACAGTTGGATCCATCATTTGACCAAATAATCCAACAAATTACTTTCTCATCCAGATCACCTCACATGTTGCTTGACTGGCAACCAAGTACTCTGCTTATACCGAGTTGAGTGCCACAGATCTTTGCTTCATGTTGTACCAAAAAAATTTTGCAGACCCAACACTGAAAATTCCACCTGACATACTCTTTCAATCTTATGGACTCCTTGCCCAAGCTGCATCTATGAAGCCACACAGCTTCACTCCCTCTGTCTATTTGTACCATAGTCCAAACCGGGTAGTGCCTTTGAGGTACCATTGAACATGCTTAGCTTCCATCCAAAATAGTTTGGTTGGCCTAACCATAGCTTAACTCAGTTGATTGACTACATAGCACATATCTGGTCATGTGTTCACAAGATACATTAGTGAACCCACCATCTATCGGTAAACAATAACATCCACTTCCTCACTTGAAGTGGCATCCTCTTTCCTCTAGTTTGTCGCTAGAGGAATCTCCTTGGGTTTGCACCTATCCATGCCGAACCAATGAAGTATCTCATTGTCATACTTGCCTTGAGATACAAACAGTTCCCCATCACCTTGCCTTACTTCCAATCTGAGGAAGTAGAGCATGAGACCCATATCCTTCATTTCAAACTCTCTTACAACATCCTCCTTGCAAGATATGATCAGTTTCTCATCACTAGTTAAAATAAAATCATCAACATATAATACAATAAACAACAATTTACCTTCTATTAGAATATCATAGAGGTTTTCATTGACTTCACTTTTGGTGAAGCCCAAACCAGTGAGATAGCTATCGATCTTGGTGTACTAAGCATGGGGTGCTTTCTTGAGACTGTACAACGTTCACTTGAGTCTGCACACATGAGAATGTCAATCAAAAGTCTCGAAGTCATTTGGTTGCTCGATGTACACCTCCTACTCAATAACTCCATTAAGGAATATTGTTTTCACATCCATCTGGTGGATTTTCCACACCATCTGTGTAACTAGAGTAAGGATTGATCTGATGGATGAGTACCTTGCTACAAGAGCAAAGATAGCCTCATAGTGAATCCCCTCAACTTGAGACTGCCCCTTGGCCACAAATCGGGCCTTATACTTTTCTATGCTTCCATTTGTTGTGTGCTTCACCTTGAAGATCCATCTCGAAGCCACAACTGATTTATCTGTTGGTATTGGTATCACCTCCCAAACACTGTCGTTTACAATGGATTCATACTCCTCCACCATTACATCAACCCATATTGGTTGCTCTTCTACTTCCTTGAAAGAATATGGCTCAGTCTCTACAAGATCAATCATTAGAGCCATGTAGGTAGTGTACCGAACTAGTGACCTTCTCTTCCTGCACTGATTTGAAGGAGCACCCACATTCTCCAGCACATCTTGCAAAAGTCTCTCAACTACCCTAGTCCTTTCCCTTCCTTCTTTGGATGGTTCTGCTTGAGTGGTTGTCTCCACTCTTTGCTCCTTAATTTGTGGCTTCTCCATAACTTCTTGAGGTTCCTCCTTTGGAGCTAAAATCTCCTCTTCTTGTGGGATCTAAAGCTCCCTCTCAAGAGAGCATCAGGTGGATTTGTCTTCATCAAATTTTACATCCCTTTGCACAACTGTCATTCTGAGGGATGGAAAGCGGTAGTTGTGGGGAGTTTCTCTGTAACCCACAAATACCCCCAATTCTTTTGTCGGCTCTAGTTTTTTCCTTGATTCTTTGGATACATGGAAGTAAATAGAGTCTCCAAAAATCTTGAAGTGTGACATATCCAACTTTCTCCACGAGAAATCCTCCTCTGGTGTAATCATGCCTAGAATCCAATGAGGATTCTAGTTCTATAAATAGATTGTTGTATTGCATGCCTCGGCCCATAAATGCAAAGGAAGGCCCTAATCATGCAACATCGCCCTTGCCGCTACCACGATGTTATGGTTCTTCCTCTTACCCACCCCATTATGTTGTGGATTATGGAGTGTTGTCAACTCTCATCAAATGCCTTTTTTTGCACAATTTTTTTAAATTCATTCGACATGTACTCACCTTGATTATCGCTCCTAAGACCCTTCACCTTATTTCCCATTTCTTTCTCAACATATGCCTTGAATTCTACAAACTTGGAAAATTTCTCATCCTTCTTCCAAATGAAGAAGATTAACACTTTTTTGATAATTCATCAATAAAAATGACAAAATATGTGTTCTTGCAAGTGGAGGCTATCGAGAAAGTTCCACAAACATTAGAGTGGATCCTTTCAAGGAATGTATGTGCTTTGTTGTCCCGATCATGGAAAGTGGTTTTTGTGTACTTCCCCAATATACATCCTTTGCATGTATCTTGCTTCTCTAGTGTTCGTTTAGGGATGCCTATGGTTATCTACTGCATAATATAAAAAGCGCCATGCTACAAATGGCCAATTCTTCTACGAAAATATTCATTGACATCTTAGGTCTACACCTTGTCCGATTTTGTTCTTGATGCAACACAATCCTCCACATCTAGCTTGTATAGGTTCTTCACACAAACCCCGATCTTCTTCACCTGTCCTATGGCTATGTGTCTCAAGAATGCTTTCCCTTTGTTGAAGATCACATCATAACCATGGTCTTCCAAAACTACAATGAAAGTGATACTTTTCTTTAGACGCGGAACAAATATCGCATCCTTAAGTTTGAGAGGGGAACCTAACTCCCTCTAAAAGGTGGTTGTACCAATCCCATTCACATTGTGCCTTCCATCATTTCCCATCTCGATGTGCATCTGGAGATATTTCTCCTCCAAATCACTGAAAATTTCTCTATTCCCCGTCATGTGGATCGAGGCACCACTTTCCAATTACCACACATTCCCCATCACGTTGTTGATCATGCATGCAATGAGGGTAAATTCAAGATCAAATTATGAAGCCAAAGCTTCACTTGCTGCTCCTCCTTAGGTCTTCTTGTTTGTCTTATTGTGTGGACACTTCATGTAATAGTGACGAATTCATGACAATGAAAGCACTTGATCATGGACAAGTCTTTCTTCTAGTTTGGAATGGGATTTCTTCCCTTTTCCCTTCTTTGCTTTTCCAGCCAACGCACAATTTTATTCATCATCGCCCTTGGATGAAGTCTCGTCTCTGGTATTCCACTTTATTTCCTCCTATACCAAATAGGACTATAGGCATTCCCAGTATGGTAGTTTCTCCATCCCATTCAACGAATCTTGGTAGTTGTGTTAGCTCTTGGGAAGGCCTAGAAGGGTTAGGCTTACCAAATCATCTTCTACAAAAGTAACACCAAATTGACCAAGTTCATCATGACATTGTGTGAACCTGCTCAGGTACTGTGGAATAGTCTCATTCTTTTGCATCTTCATATTTGAAATTTTATCCTTGAGCACCAGCTTCCTCTGGTAACTATTATTCTGGAATAAATCTATCAGTGCCTACCACATTACATATGAAGTCTCTTTCCCTTGGAGATTTGAGACAATGTGGTCTCGTACTACCTCCAATATGATTCTCCTCGCATTGGCTACACACTTCTTCCATTCTACTAGATCTTGAGCATTAGTTGTCGATGGTTTCAGAATGTCATTATCGATGAATTCCTTTAATCCATTATCTTCCAGTATTACCTCCATGTGGTCCTTCTAAGAAACATAATTCTATCTTCCCTCAAGGGCATACTCGAGTCTTAGTCCATAGAAATCCATCATTCTAGCTTTGAAGAATTGATCCTGCAATTCCTATCCTCCTACAATAACAACTTCGAAATTTCTAATCTACTGTGAATCCTTCTCTGATACCATGTATAAATTATTATGTATATTCGAAACTACTCATGAAATTTAATAAGACACAAGACTCAAATCCACTCTATTATTCTATGGAATTAAATTCACGATCGAGAACACAAATCATAAATATGCAAGAATAAATTTCACACATTAACATAGATTTATCTAGGGGAAAGAAACATCTCAAAACCCCTTCCTATCTATTGCATTAATCAACTAATAGAGATGAAATACATATGCTTGCTCAAGTCTAAGCACAACATGCAAGTGTATAGTCTATTCCTCTACCAAGATGACTAAATTTGGCCAACACTTAGCCAATTTTCAGGCCCTCCAAGCTCTTATTTCCTTGTGTTATTCCTTAAGGAAATTAACCCCTATTATTTAGGAAATTCCCTCAATTGAAATGCATAATTCTTTTTGGTTCTTCCTCCTACTACATGCACCACCTATACACATGGGAATAGTCTACAACTAATATTCCATTGCCTTGGAATATCCATCTCAACTGGGTAACTCGAATTCTATGCATGCAACAATTATTTTGGGCTGGTTGATCACTCTGTGTGGTTTAAGTTCCACTTCCACAACTTGACCTCCACTTGTTCTTCTAACAGTTAGAACTAGCTTAGTTGACCATAACTCAATTTAGTTTAAAAATATTTCTAAAAAATAATTGTCAATAATTCTGAAATGAACTCAAGCTTCCCTAACTCAAATTAACTGAGTTAACTAAGTGACAAGTGCCATGTCACTTTAGTTAACTACTTCCAAGGTTTCTATAGAAATAGAAATTTGATTTTTCTTTAGTTTGACAAAGGCAAAGTCAAACTGAGATTTTCTTGCTGCATTTTCAACACTCCCTCTCAACAAGAAACAGATTATAAACAACCCCTATCCTGCACCTATGGAACTCGAACTTCCCTCTTGACAAGGCCATTGTCAAAATGTTAGCATCTTGTTCCTTTATCTGAATGTACTACAACAACATTATCCGCCTCTATACATAATCCCGTAGATGGTGATTCAGATATCTATATGCTTGGATCGATCATGAAAGATAAGATTTTTAGATAGCTTGATGCAACTCTAATTACCACAGTAGATCAGAGTTGGATCCATCATCTGACCAAATAATGGAACATGTATATTTCTCATCCAGATCGCCTCACTTGTTGCTTTACTGGCAGACAAGTACCCTACTTCTACATATCTAAGTGCCAAAGATATTTTCTTCCTATTGTACAAAGAAATCATTGCGGATCCAACACAAAAATTCCACCTGATGTACTCTTTCGTTCTGATGGACTCCCTGCCCAATCTACATCTATGAAGCCACACTGCTTCACTCCCTTTGTTCATATGTACCATAGTCTAAACTGGGTAGTGCCTTTGAGGTATCGTGGAACATGATTAGCTACCCTCCAAAATAGTTTGGTTGGCCTAACCATAGCTTGGCTCAGTTGGTTGACTGAATAGCACATATATGATCATGTGTTCACAAGATACATTAATGAACCCACCATCTGTCGGTAAACAATAATATCCACTTCCTCACTTGAAGTGGTATCCTCTTTCCTCCAGTTTGTCGCTAGAGAAGTCTCCTTGGGTTTGCACCTATCCATGTGGAACCTATGAAGTATCTCATTGGCATAATTTCCCTGAGAGACAAATAATTCCCCATCACCTTCCCTTACTTCTAATCTGAGGAAGTAGAGCATGAGACCCATATCCTTCATTTTAAACTCTATTGCAAGGTCCTCCTTATAATATATGATTAGCTACTCATCTCCAGTTAAAATAAAATCATCAACACATAAGACAATAATCAACAATTTATCTTCTACCAAAATATGATATAGGTTTGCCTCTACTTCACTTTTGGTGAATCCCAAACTGGTGAGATAGTTATCGATCCTGGTGTACCAATAACCGGGTGATTTCTTGAGACTATACAATGCTCGCTTGAGTCTGCACATGATATTGTTGATCAAAAGTCTCGAAGCCTTTTGGTTGCTTGATATACACCTCCTCCTCAATAACACCATTGAGGAATGTTTTTTTCACATCCATCTGATTGATTTTCCACCTCATTTGTTTAGTCGAGCAAGGATTGATCTCATAGATGAGTACCTTGCTAAAGGAGCAAAGGTATCCTCATAGTCAATCCCCTCAACCTGAGAGTACCCCTTTCCCACAAATTTGGCCTTGTACTTTTCTACACTTTCATCTACTACATGATTTGCCTTGAAGATCCATCTCAAACACACAATTTATTCTTCTGTTTGGTCTTGGGATGACCTCCCAAACACTATTGTTTACAATGGCTTCGTACTCCACCATTGCATCAACCCATATTGGTTTCTTTTCTACTTCATTAAAATAGGATGGCTCAGTTATTAGAGAAATGCAGCCATTGTACCAATATGATGAGCTTCTCTTCCTGCACTGATTTGAAGGAGAAACCACATTCTCCCTCGCATCCTGCACAAGTCTCTCATCTTCCCTGGTCCTTTTCTTGCCTTCTCTGGATGGTTCTTCTTGAGTGTCTATCTCCACTCTCTGCTCCTTACATTGTGGTTGCTCCACAACTTCTTGAAGTTCCTCCTTTGGAGCTAAAATCTCCTCTTCTAGTGGGATCTGAAGCTCCCTCTCATGAGAACACCGCATGGCTTTGTCTTCATCAAATTTTGCATCCCTTCACTTAACTTTCATTCTGAGGGATGGAAAGTACACACGGTAGTTTTGGGGAGTTTCTATGTAACCCACAAATACCCCCAATTATGTTGCCAGCTCTAGCTTCCTCCTTGATTCTTTGGAGACATGGCAGTAAACAAAGGCTCCAAAAATATTGAAGTGTGACACATCCTACTTTCTCCATGCGAAATCCTCCTCTAGTGTAATCATGCCTAAAATTCGATAAAGACTCTGGTTCTCCAAATAGACTATTGTGTTGCATGCCTCGGCCCACAAATGCAGAGGCAGGCCCTGATCATGCAAAATCACCCTTATTGCTCCCACAATGCTACGGTTCTTCCTCTTAGCCACCCCATTTTGTTGTGGGTTGTGGGGTGTTGTCAACTATCATCGAATGCCTTCTTTTTCACATAAATTTTTAATTTCATTCGACACATACTCACCTCCATTATCTCTCCTAAGATCCTTCACCTTCTTGATTGTTTATTTCTCAACTAGTTCCTTGAATTCTACGAACTTAAGAATGTCTCATCCTTCTTCCACATGAAGAAGATCCAACACTTCAATGAGAATTCATCAACAAAAATGACAAAATATTTGTGTTTGGAAAGGGAGGTTGTCGAGAAAGGTCCACAAACATCAGAGTGGATCCTTTCAAGGACTACATGTGCTTTGTTGTCTCGATGATGGAAAGTGGCTTTTGTGTACTTCCCCAAGGTACATCCTTTGCATGTATCCTGCTACTCTAGTGCTCCTTTGGGGAGGCCTATGGTTATCTGTTGCATAATCTTCAAAGTGTCATGATGTAAATGGCCAAGTATATTATGCCAAATTTCACCAACATCGCGGCTCTACACCTTCCTACCTTTGTGCTCAATGCAACATAATCCTCCACATTTATCTTGTATAATTTCTTCACACGAACCCTGATCTACTTCACCTGTCCCATGGCTATCAGTCTCAAGAATGTTTTCCCTTTGTTTAAGATCACATCATAACCACAGTCTTCCAAAACTACAATGAAGAAGAGATTTTTCTTTATAATGGAAACAAACATCACATGCTTGAGTCTCAGAGGGGAGCCTGATTCCCTCTGAAAGGTGACTATACCAATCTTGGTTGTGTTGTACCTTCCATCATCTCCCGCCTCAATGTGCATCTGGAGATATTTCTCCTCCAAATCACTAAAATTTTCTCTATTCCCCATCATGTGGAATGAGGCACCACTGTCTAAGTACCACACTCCCCATCACTGTGTTGATCATGCATGCAATGACGGTAAAGTCAAGCTCAAACTGTGCAGCCAAAGGTTCTCATGTTTCCTATATTGTGGTCTTCTTGCTTGTCTTCTTGTGTGGACACTTCGTGGCATAGTGCTCAAATTCATGACAGTGAAAGCATTTTATTTTGGACAAGTCTTTCTTCTTGCCCACTTGATTAGATTCTGGTTTGGAATGGGATTTCTTCCCTTTTCCCTTCTTTGCCTTTCTATCCAAGGAACAATTTTCTTCATCCTCACCCTTAGATGAAGTCTCATGTCTCGAATTCCACTTTATTTCATCCTATACCAAATCGAACCATAGGCGTTTCCAATTTGGTATTTTCTCCCTCCCATTCACTGAATCTTTGTAGTTATGCCAACTCTTGGGAAGGCCTAGAAGGGTCAGGCTTACTGAATGATCTTCTGCAACAGTAACACCAACTTGACAAAGTTCATCACGACATCATGTGAACCTACTTAGGTACTGAAAAATAGTCTCATTCTTCTGCATATTGATATTTGAAAGTTTATCCTTGAGCGCCAGCTTCCTCTAGTCACTACTATTTTGGAACAAATTTGTCAGTTCTTGCCACATTGCATAAAGAGTCTCTTTCGTGTGGATATTTGAGACAATGTGGTCTCGTACTCCCTCTAATATGATTATCCTCACCTTGGCTACACGATTCTTCCATTCTACTATATCTTGAGTATCAACTAATGCTAGTTTCGAGATGTCATTATCGATGAATTCCTTCAATCCATTATCTTCCAACACTGCCTCCATGAGGTCCTTCCAAGAAACATAATTCAATCTTCCCTCAAGGGAATACTTGAGTCTTAGTCCATAGAAAGCCATCATTCTAGCTCTAAAGAATTGATCTTGCAAATCTAATCCTCGTATAATAACAACTTCAAAATTTCTACTCTACTGTGAATCCTTCTCTGATACCATGTAGAAATTATTGTGTAGATTCAAAACTGCTCATAAAATTTACTAAAGCATAAGACTCAAATCTACTCTACTATTATGCGAAATTCAATTCACGATCGAGAACACAAATCGTAAACATGCAAGAATAATTTTCACACATGCACAGATATTTATCTAGGGGAAAGCAACTTCTCAAAACCTCTTCCTATATGTATTGCATTAATCAAAGAGTAGAGATGAAATTCATATGCTTGCTCAAGTCTGAGCACAACCTGCAAGTGCATAGTCTATCCCTCTGCCTGACTAACTAACTTTGGCCAAAACTTAGCCAATTTTCAAGCCCTCCAAAATATTATTTTCTTATGTTGTTCCTTAAGGAAATTATCCCCTATTATTTAGGAAATTCCCTCAATTGGATTGCGCAATTCCTCTAGGTTCTTCCTCTAACTACATGCACCATGTGTACACATGGGAATAGTCTATAATTGATAGTACACTGCCTTAGAATATCCATCTCAACTGGATAACTTGAATTGTATTCATGCATCAGTTATTTTTGGCTTATTGATTAGTTAACTTGTTGATCACTAAGTGTGGTTGAAGTTCCACTTCCACAACTTGACCTCCACTAGTTCTTCTAACAGTTAAAACTAGTTTAACCAACCATAACTCGATTTAATTGAAATAGATTGCTACAAATTAGCAATCAATCATACTGAGCTAAACTCAAGCTTCCCCAACTAGAGTTAACTGAGTTAACTTAGTGACAAGTGCCATGTCACCTCAGTTAACTACCTCCAAGATTTCTGATGTAATAGAAATTTGAATTTTGTCTAGTTTGACCAAGGCAAAGTCAAACTGAGATTTTCTTGTTGCATTTTTAACACAAGCAAAATGGTACTCCATGCTTAGTCTATTCAATCCAGCTTAGCATGTGAGCTTGTTGAAAGGAAGAAGCTCTGATGGATTTTATAAGATCAACAAAACACGGGTCAACGTTCAATTTTTGTGGTTATAGGGTAGGAGTGAGAAAGAACTATAATGGTGGTTCATATTGCTACCTTGGTAGGGATAGTTGCCTCTTTGATGGTGAGCATTTTTTCTACTTTAGTAAGGTCCTACCCAACTCGTAAGGACCTTTTAAGGGAAGGTCCACATGGTGGTTGCACACCTATCTTCTTACTTTGTTTGTATACCTTTTCGTGCACCCACATGACTCTATATCAATATGCCTAGCGAGGTTGTCACTTAACACTCTACCCATGTTGGTTCCCCTCTATCCTCTATCCACACCAGTTCCCTTCCTAAATTTCAATGAACTTACTTCATTTACTGTGGTAATCTGAATAAAGTATTTGGGTTGGCATCTAGATTTGGGACAATTATATCTTACTGCAGGTTTGGCTTGTTATCAATAATGGTTATTCGCTATTTGTGAATCAGGAACTAGAACATGGACTATGAATTCCCTTTATCTTAAATATCAAAGTGCCTCTTCTTTCTGTTTTCCATTGTGCATGTTGGGTTATTACAAGATAAACAATTGGTAACTAGATTCCTATACTCTCTCAACCTATCATGCTTGGTTAATCAATGATTAAGCATATTTATATGAAATTGAGGGCATAAAAACAATTATCAAATAGATCCCAAACCAGATTCCTATACTTTCTCAACCTAGCATGCTTGGTTAATCGATGATTAAAAATATTTGTATGTGACATCTCTACATGCATTAAGTGTGTCTTTTGCAACATTATCTAAAAGGATGTTGAGGTGTTCATGGTACCTCGATTATATGTAAGCTATGTATGGTTTCTTGTGTTTTTCTTTTTTTGCATGCAAACTTTATGACATAAAACCCGTCCATTAGTTATTTTAATTCGTTATTGCAAGAAAAGCACCTATTCTTGGCTTGGTTTCTCTCGATTTCTTCCCAGTCATCTATACTGTCATTATCCCCCAAAACTACCCTTGATAAATGTTGTTATTATTTCTTCCTATCAACTTATTTTTCGGTGGTTTCATCAGCGGAGGAAGCAGAAGAGTCAAGGATGAATATCCCACAAATCGTAAGTACTATAAAAGGCAAAACCCCTTTTTATTTTCTTTTTTTGTTGCTTTCTATGGATTTTAGTATGTGATTTGTAGCGAGCCATTGCGACAACATTGCAATAAAAAATCCTTTTTGAGAAATTGCTTGTATTTGATTTCTAGGTTTTCTAATGGAGTAAATTCTCAACATCTTTATGGGCATCGATTATGGATTATTTACACGCATATACATACCCATTTAATAATGTCAATGGTTTCATTAAGTGCAAATGGATTCAATCCGACCATAGAAAGGTTAGGGGAGGCTACTTGGTTTTTTAGTCCAAATCAATATTCTTGGTCTCATGAAAAAGTTCACACTTGCTAAGAATTTCTAAATTGATGTTAGAGTGTGAAAATCCTCTACCAATTCGTTATTTTTCTCACCTTATTTTGCTGCATTCTAACTAGAAGGTAAGTGTATTTGTTTGACGAGAAGAAAGAAATAATCTAGTTCTCATTTTCTCCCTTTGGGTGGTCTTATCCAGTAGTTGCTTACTCTTCGAACTTCAAACCCTGAAACGCACTTACTAAGGACAAAACTTATAGCAACTACTTCTCTTACAAATTGGTCAACTAACCTATGGAATAGAGAGGTCCCATATAAACTCTTTCTACTTCCAAATGTAAGTTTACAATGATTAGTGGAATGTATTCCATGATTTGCATAACCACAAAGGATATAACAAGATTTATTGATATTTCACCGAGGAAATTTTGCCATGGAGAGAGAGAGGTTGATGTTTGTCAGTTTGATGTAACTGTCAAAATTTGATTCCTCTTGAGACGAGCATCCAAAGAACTTTTTAAATTATATGTTCACTATTTAGGATCATTTGGGGTTGGAATCTACTTCAATTATTTAGACCTTTTGTTTGAGTGCATCCTTTACAAATTTTGAAAGTATGTTGTAAACTCCACAATAAATAGGGTAGTTGGAAGATCGTAATGATACCTAAAAACATTGTTAAAACACAATAAAATATATAGACAACATAACGGAAAGAACACAAAACTATATGGAAACATATGGATGACACCAAAAAACCAATGACTTCAGATATTACAAAATCACTTAGTACATAAGATTTCATCACTTCCCAATATTAATCACTGATCTTGGAATTTCCTCAAAATATTCTGATCAAAATAGCCATAACAATAAAATATTCACCACCAAGTGGTTTTGTATAACAATGATTCATAAAGATAACACAATAAAGTGTTATTATGAGCTATTTCTTTTTCGACCTCGCTTTAATAGCATTTAGTTTAAGCAATGGATGGTAGAGGAAACATCTATAGCCTTTTTTACCATTATGAAATCATTAAATCCACATCATTATAATATCCTTTTCAAAACCCAAAGGCATTCCCATTTATTTTCTCACTAGAGAAATCTCCAAGTGTTGAAGATAAAGCCCCTTATCCCTTGATATTGGTTCCAACAAAAAATATGATAAACTATTAACCTAGCTGCATACAAAAGGGAGAAAGAAAAAAATCGAAGGTTGATTGAATTCGATCAGTAGCTACTAAGTAATAAACATGATAAGAGTGTAAAAGAAATCTTCCATAATATCAGGTTATCTTTGAAATCTTCACAAGAATCTAGTAATCTCTTTGTGAGCTTTCATTTGTGATGTTTGTTTAAGTGAATTTTAGTAGCAATGAGATTAAAGCAAGAACATAACTATAAATAAGATTCAACATAATACATCAAACTGGAGAATTTTGATCGATAGTACACAATGGAAGTGTTATAATTATCTCTGACTTTCCCACATGCTCAGTAATGTTCTAAAATGGTTTTTTGGTGCACCCAAACACAAATTTAGTCCAGTTAGCCTTGCCACATCTCATGTTACAAGTGTAAATAGAGTTAATCACTTACTAGATTTAGTCTTAGGGAGCTAAAAATAAGACCATGGAACATGTTATTCACATTTTATAATTGTGTATCCTCTAATAGGATTGAATTTATTACCTTCTAATTTTTGGAATATGTTTCTCGCATATTTGTTCTTTTGAACATTTGAATGGCCAAATGGACACTCTAAATTGATTTGACTGTTAGAAGTATTTTGGGGAAATTAGAATTTCAAACAACTCTCTTATTAAAGATTGTACTCTGAAGTTGAAAACTTCAAACCCTATCATCAATGATATTAGTTTCATGGCTAGTTGTTCTGTAATGAGGTCCCATAATCTATGATATTTGTTATTATTTTCCCTACATGAAAATATTTTCAGTTCTTAGTAATTGTTGCAAAGAGTTGTTACTGCTCGAGGATGATCATAAAAGTAAGAGAATTGTTTTATTTAAAATGGGGTATTTGTTCAGTGGTGAGGTTAAGATATCCACCAGTGCTTTGTTCTCTTCATGATTTGTATCACTTGAATGGCATTCTAGTAGAAGGGACAAGACCCAGTGCAAATCCCAGACAATTTTGGTTGAACAACTATCCATCTCTTCCTAGTTAGTACACGCACATTCCTTATTTTTTCTTTTGTTTGGTTTTTGTTGAATTGTCATGCTTGTCTATTTTAGAGTAGTCACATGTTGTTCTCAATGTACTAACTTGGTTCATGGGCCTTTGTTATTCATTTTCCCTCTGCTCTTCGTATTGTGAGAATCTTTGATAAATTTCTCTTTTTGGGGATAAATTTCCACTAGGCATATGCATGACATTTTATCTGTTAGTAACTTGTAAGGTGTAGCTATTATAAATTTATATTATGCTTGTGCATGAATTTTTATCAGTCAGTGTTAGGATATTCCAACACATAGGAAATAGTTAAGTATAACTTGGTCTAGTGTAGAGTTAGGTAAAGTGTATTTCTTTACTATGTACTTTTGTAACTTCCAATCCAACGGTCACAATATATTCTAGACATGAAGTGATCTGATGGTTCATTCTCTCCTCGGTATTATCGACACTTGATTTGTGGCTTAACACACGATTGTTCCATGATCTCTATTTAGAGACCATGGAGGGTCATTTGTAAGGTAACCGTTCATGAGAGAAGCTAATATAAATTTTCATTCTTTTATTAATAAATTGCCTAAAGTGGTCGCGTTGGCTCAGGTCGTGGACTGTTTCCCTCTTTGAGGGTTTTAACCATGTCAAGAATATTGGTGTATTGATGTGTGATATGTTTGTGAGTGATGTCCTTTGGTGCTCTATCTAAGAAACTTACGTTGTAAATTCCTACATGGTATTAGAGCTATTTGAGGGCCACATCTATTGGTGATCCAAATCTGAAGCCGATACAACTGCATCCGACTGTCATTTCCTAGATCTACTATTTCTTACTGCTTTCGGGCTGAGAGGACTGCTCTATTGTGTTAGGAACATTTGTTCCAGTGAGGAACTCCTTTTGTTTCACGTGAAAAGGTTTTCAGTAGCCTTAGCTATGTCATTTTTAAGATTTGGAGGTATACATTCTTTATTTGTAGTTCTAGCTATTCATCTCTCTGTTTATTTCAGTTTATTTAGCTCTCTTTTTCTTATTACTGGATCTATACCTTTCATTTCTACGTATGCTCTTTGCCCCACGACTCTGTGCAATCTAGGCAAATCAGAAACAAAAAGGAAGGATTTTTCTCATGTGTATGCTCTTTAAAGTTGTGCCTTAGTGTGATCTTGGAAATCGGAAACATTGAGGAAAATATTTAGTTTACGGCTAAAGCTAACTTCAAGCCATAAGATTTGTTTTTTTTTATGTCTGTGTTGGGTTTTGTGGTTTTTGTTTTGTAGGCAAAAAAGAGCTTTTTCAAGTAATCATACACCCCAAAGCTTCAGTGACTAAAAAAAAAAAAAACCCCTTCCTCTTTTCCAAAAATTACTAACATTTTAAACTAGCTCACTTGGTCCAAAATTACTTTATGAGAATAGAGAACTTGAGTTCAAGTCTTTCTTTTGGTTGAATTACTTTTTCAAAAAGCACATGTAACTTATGTTTTAAAGTTACTTTATGTAAAAGTGTTCTAACCCATTATAAAAAGTGAGTCACTTATAATTCTAAAGTCTCTTTATTTTTTATTTAAGTTATTTTAGTGGGTAGCTCATAAAGTACCATTGTAAAAGCGACTTTCACTTATTTAAAAAATTGAGTCACATAATTTTTTTTAAAGTTAGCTAATTAGATTAAGTTTGGAAACGGGGCAGATTTTTTTTAAATATAACATTATCATTCATTTCCACACATTCACGCACTTATCGGCATCTTCAACAACTTTTCTTCAAAAAGCCATAACTTCTTCATCTGGAAGCCATTTGCAGAACCCTTTTTTTAATCTGGCTAATTTTTCGAGATCTTTCCATTGGAACACTTAGTTTTAACATCTACAGCTTTCAATTTATGTTAAAATGGAAAGTCCATGCCAAGTTATTCTTGACATCACCAACTACTTCCAATGGTGGTCCTACATTGTGGATTTACTTAGAAGTAAAGTTCTTTACAGAATAGCCTCAAGCCAAGAAACCAAACCGAAAGATGAAGATAAGGTAGCCAAATAGGAAAATAGGCAAGATAAAACACGTGGATTGATAGGGATGTCTATTTCTCCAGACCTTAGATTCCATATCGCAAAACTTGATACTCTTAATGAAGCAATGAAATAGATTACAAAGTTTCTGGAATTAAAAATGAAATTAGAGCCCATCAACTCGAAAATGAGTTTCTTACATTGGACCCCAATAATTTTTCTTCCATTGAAGATTTTTTATCCAAGTTCAAGGCCCTTAGACTTCTCTTGGAAGGTGTTAAGGTTAAGAAAAAAGATAGTAGCCTTATCTATTCCATTATTACTAAGTTGGGACCAACCTACTCTGTGTTTGTTTCCACCTTCCATTCTACTAGAGAAGCCTTTATGTCTCAAGGAAAAGACTACAAGTCCCCCTCTTTTGATGCCTTTTGTGATTCTTTAATAAGAGAAAAAGAAAAACTCTTATATCTTGGTCTTCTTAATCTTGGAAACTCTTCTAAGAAAGCCTTAGCCACCCAGCAGCAACCAAATTCAAAGAATCCTAAGAAGTAGTATCCTAAAAAGAATGGTCCTAAATCAATCAAGGGTCCTAAGCAATTTCAGTCTCAAATGAAAAATCATTTCAACAAAATGATATGGCAAATAAAAACAAAGGGAAGAAGACTAATAGACATTGCCACTTTTTTAATCGAGATGGAAACTTAGAATCCAAATGCTTTAAGAAGATGGAAGCCTTGTGTTATCACTCAGGTTGTTCCCCAAAACTTGTGAGAAAAGGGAATACGGCCGAGGTAACCACTAACCAATCTTTTAGATGCAATTTCTAGCCAAACTGCATCCAGAGAGGGCTCTCTCTTTATAATTTAACTTTGTTTATTTGAAGTTTTTATGCTAGTTATGATGTGCAGAGGTTTGTTTTAAATTTGTTTGGATGGTGATTTCAAACAGAGGTAGGATGCAAGTCTGAAAGATTTTATTCCATTGGGCAATGGAGTCTATGAAGATGGACTGTTGAGTGTGTTTCTGTGATGATGGGCAATACTACAGAGCAAGATAATCAGTTTTGGAACAATATTCAAAGCTAAAAATTGATGGGATGTAAGCCAGGGGGTAAAGGGCAGTCAAGAATCTTTTATCATGGTGGCAGAGGGAAGGTGCATGAATATTTTCAAGGAGCAGTGAAGAATTCCTTTGCAATTTTCAAAGTGAAAGAATTAGTGGAAACATAAGCATTTAAGAATTTATGTTTATGCTAGTTCTGAAGAAAACATAAATAACAATAGGAATTGAACACAGAGTGTATTTAAACAAGTTCTGGGCTATTCTTTTTCCCTGTTGTTAAGATTATGAGACATATATGAAATTTGCAAACATAGAAAACACAAAAACACAGTTTAGAATAACTTATTGAGCCAAAGAAAGACACAGGAATTTTGTAACAGAGCCCAGAATCATCAAATCCACATTCAGAAGGTCTAGCAGCAATACATTTCAATAGCCTTTGTATTAATAAATATCAGAGTTACAACGCAGTCCAAGAGGAGAATCACCAACCCCGAATACATTCCTTAGGGGGGTATTTATACAAAAAGAGATTTACAAAATATCTTGTGGATAAGATATGAAGTAATAACTTCCTTCACCTACTCTGTCAAAGAAATAAATGTAGAAATAAAGGTAGGAGTTATTGTGGTTGTGCTGGCTGCTTTAACTGACAAGATATTTTATACTTTTCAACCCAGGAATTCGGCAAGTAGTTGTTTCTTTAATTTGCATTTCTGCGTTGTTGTCCTGATCTTTTCACCTGCTCTTGATTTATCTTTAATGTGTCCTGATCCTCGCTTGAGCTCCTTCCTTCATATCTCCCATGTGTCTTGTTATTTGACTAAGTGTACATAGGCAGAAAGATCCAAATTACCTAGGCAAAACTTCCAGCATACTCTGCCACCACTGTTCTGTAGGCAATTGATGTCTTTGTATTTTTACAAGTATTTCATCAGCCTCAGTATACCTGTAAAAGTTAGGCTTCACTTCAAAAAGATGGTTTATTTCATTTTCTATAAACAAACAAATTTTCCAATTTGTCATATAAACTATGTCCGGAAGGAGGTCATGTGTCTTCTGAAGTGCTGGATGATGCAGTGATATGATTTGTCACATACATGCTTACCCTGTGAGCATACTATTGATGTGATAACAGTTTTTGATTGCTTGTTAGTAAACTGGGTAGACCCTTCTGCTGCAAGTTTTTGAATTTCTCTGCGAAGGAATTAATGTCCATCCGCATCTCTTGACACTTCCTTTCCAAAGTCTGCATAAAATTTCTCATTGTTAGCACCTTCTTCACTGTCAAAATGGTGCCTGTCCTGTCCGAGATGTCCAAAGATGCTAGTTGTTCTTTAGTATTGGTATTCAAAAAATGGATGAGCCTATTGGCATGCTCAGGCATATTTCCTAATGATGCCCTGGCCCTTTGAATTTGTTCTTGTGCCCTTTCTATTAATTCAATTTTTTCATAGATTGTCTAAATTGATAGCCATTGGTCAGTAATGGACTGGCCAATCTTGGTCCACAAAATCATTTTAATGTCTGCCAGAGGTTTATGCAAGGTGAGCTCCTTTTCCAATGATTTCACCTTGTTCTCTAGGGCCTTCACCTCTCTGGTCTTCTCTGTCACTGTTATTTTTTATTTGTCATAGCTCACTTCTATCTTGGCTAGTCTTTCTTTTGCCTCTTTGAGATCTGAAATTTGAGCTTCTAGCTCTTTCACTGCCTTCATCATCTCTTCCATCCTCATGCTGGTCTCAGGCTATGTTGTTGTCGCTGCTGTAGCATATGTAGTTGTTGTACCTATTGTTGATGATGGATGAGTGGGAGGGATTGTTGTTGTGTCTGTGGGGTGAGCAGAGACAATTGTTGGAGCTATTTCGGGTGGCTGGGAGGTCGACTCTCCCTGCTTTGCCTACAATGCTTTCTCCAACTCTTGCTCTGTCTGCATTAGCCTTTGATTCATTCTCATCAATAAATCCATTACATCCTCTTCTGCTTTTTCTTGTGCTAGTTCTGTTGTTTGTGGATGCATGGTGACAGGTAGCTTCAATTACTTTCTAAGGGCAGCAATATCTTCCTCCTTCTTCTTTATCAATGCTTTGATGACCTTGACATCCTTGGGATCATGTCCTGTTGATGCCTCGAGAATCGTTGCACCAACATTGGGGGAAACCACCCGATCCGGACCTTAGTGCAGCTCCTTTTCCGTTTGGGGTAGTGGCTCCGACTGGGGATAACGGGACCAGTTTCCCAGAAATAGATAAATGGGATGAACGAATACTTTGTAGATAATAGTAGCGATAGGTGAATGACTGAAACTATTGACAGAAATGTAAGTAAATAAAACTATCCCGGGAATCTATTTGAACTTCTAAAGTGTAGCTTTTGATGTTCTATATCTTAAAAATACAATTATATAGATGACTGCATTCTCAAAACACAAATATTAAATCATTCAAGATTGCTGTACCTAAATAGTTAGACACAGCGATTAAAGCGATACTACTAGACTTTAAAGGTTCATACCATCAATGCATACATGATTAAAAAAAATAAGGCATATCATCTGAACATCCAATAGTGGTATGGGCAAGATTTCCTGTTGTTACGCATGCATACAATTAATGATAGCAAGAATAATTACACAGTGAAATCATATACACAGAATGAATTCAAACAAAGGATAAAAATACCATTTGAATCGTAAGCCACTCCCGATATGAATCGCTATGTATGGCTTCTACCTCAACGCATAACAATCTTTGCATCAATGACAGTAGTGCACAATTGAATCAAGAATATTTCTCCATTAAAGTAAAAGCAAGTGGTCGAGTTTCATAAAAGAATAGAGGCTGAAGCACAATAGTGCAAACTTCAGTTTGTTAAGTCTTATACAAAATTTTACGACCCTTTCTAAATGCATGAAAGGGTCTATAAATACTATGCTAATCTTAAATATCTACGAAAACAGAAAAGCTAACTAAGCTGATGTCAATAAATTCTTGTTGCTATTTTTGCTGGCAATCGGAGGAGCTGGATGATGAATCACTCTGTCGGCTGCTTCCCCTTGAACCTGAGTTGATTAATGGCGAGCATTGGCTCAACTTCAGGAGGTTTGTTGAGCCTGGAACTGAGCTGGGCAGCGTAGGTGGAGTCTTGGATATCGGGGATCATGCATTGAACGGCATCGGTTAGGCATTTGAGAGCAGATCGTTGTTCATGCGGCTTGATTAGAAACCGCCAATATGCTTCTATGTTTAAAGTGTCAACCGCGGTAATTGACCT
>APFE031393462.1:60455-120746 GCA_000404065.3 Pinus taeda | reverse complement strand
TATTATTACCCTTGGGATTATGAACTCGAGGGAATAATATTAAGCAAAAGGGACTAGTATTATAAACCCAAGCAACTAATAAGCCTAACCATTTAATATTATAAACCCAAGGAATTAGTGAACCCAAGGGATAAATATTAAAAACCTAAAGGATCAAGAAGCACAAGGGATTGATATTACAAACACAAGAGATTAATAAAGCTGACCATGATTGACATTATAAACACAAGTTAACAATAAACCCAAATGATTAAAAGTAAAACCCTAAAGGGATTATGAACGCAAGAAAATAATATTAAACCCAAGGGACTAATAATATAAACCCAACATTGGTACACCCTAAGAAAGACTAATATAAACATTGTTTATTTTCATGGTTAGACAATCCTTGTCACAATGTGACATTCAACTATGGCTAACCACGACTGGCCATGATTTTCAATGGTTGATCATGATCGATATTATAAACCTAAGGGATTGATATTATAAACCCAAAGGAATAATAAACCAAATTGATTGATATTGTAAACACAAATGAATAAGAAACCCAAGGGATTAATACTAAAATCCCAAGGGACTATGAACCCAAGGGAATAATATTAAACCCAATGGACTAATATTATAAACCCAACATTCGTAAACCCAATATAAATATTATAAAGACTAAAATAAACATGATATATTTTCATGGTTGACCATGATCGATATTATAAATCTAAGGGAATAATTAACCCAAGGGATTGATATTATAAACCCAAAGGAATAATAGAACTAAGAGATTAATACTAAAGCCCAAAGGGATGATGAACCAAATGGAATAAAATTAAATCCATGAGACTAATATTATAAACCCAACATTAGTAAACCCAAATATAAATACTAGAGACACTGAACTAGGGTTTTGTCACTGGTCACCATGGCGGGGCACGAAGGAGGGAGTTCAACTCCCTCATACAAACAAGTCGTTGTGGACAGGAGCAAGGGAACTAGTCGCATAGCTTCAAGAAACCAATGGAGGTGGCCTCTGAGGCTACAAATACAGAAAAAGTGGAAAATATTGGACCTCATGAATAGGAGGTGTTACACAAAAATATCGTCACCTTGATTATTTGCAGTCAAGTGTAGGTCTTTCACTACCTATACCAGCTTCCTAAGCAAGTCTCAAACCTCAGCTCTTCAAAACAAGCTTTAGAAATGAGAGAAAGACATCAAAAAAGCAATGTAACTCTAGTTCCGCACTTTCTCTTACTTTTGCCTGCGGGCCCGCACCTTTTGTTCAAGCTATCTGCGTACTTATACGCTCTGTATGTAAAGGGGAGGGTGCATAACCTTGTAAAAATCAAAAGGCACAATATTTATCTTAAAAAACTCATATTGGGTTAATTCTAGAGTTTTGTAGAAGCATTTGTTACGTGGATTGTTCGATCCAAGTGGTTCATGCATCCCATAATAGGAGGAACTAATCCCTTGTTGGAAGGAGCTATCCCTTCGAAGGAGGATTCTGTAACTGATCTCCATTGCACTATAAATTGAGGCATTTGGTCAGTGGCCAGGGAGGTTAGAAGCTGAACTTTTGAGGGTAAATGCTAGTGAAATCAAGACTTCCTATTTGAGCTTAAGAGGAGAGATCACATACCTTTTTGGTTTCATTAGGGAGTGAGTGAAGCTTGTCAAAGTAGAGGAGACTTCTTGTTGGACCCTGGGAGGAGCTTGTACAGCGTCAAGGCAAAGGTTGTAAGGTTCTTCTCTTTTGAATTAATGTAATCAAGCTCATTTTTCTCAACAAGTATCTCATGTTATCTGTTTCATGGACTCCTTGACTTTCATGTTGAATATGTTTTATAATATTGGATATTCAGGTGCTATTTAATCGTTTGCCTTGTTTGTGCTTGCAGGTTTGCGACAAAGGAACTTACTTGGAGCAAAGGAGCGAAGGCATCTCCAAACTTGCGTTGGACATGAGGTAAGCCTTAAACACATTTGTTTGCCATTATTTATAAAGCGCATTTAGAGAAAGATAGTGTATGGTTGGTTTGTTTGTCATTAGGTCTTCATTAGATTCTAGGAAGGTCTATCTTTTCCGCGTGACAAATTGAACTGATGACTTCACATCAGGGAGTGTCTTAATAGAGCACCCGATCACCGTCTATCCAAGACCTCGTGGACCCCATCCCATAAATTGTTAAAATCATTGTGTTTTTATTTTTCTAAACCATTCTAAGTAATTTTCTTTGTTGGTCAACACCAAACCAATGATATAGATGAGAAAATGCATCCTTAAATAGAGATATGAGAATATATTTGAATGAACAAAAAATGTTGCAATAATAGTGATGCGCTCTTGATCATTGATAATGAGTAATGGCACAAAGCTATTCAAAAATAGAAGAAAAGGTTGTTTTCACTTAAATGGATATCTCAACATTATGATCTTCTTTAGTATTGTATCCAATGAAAGTAATGAGACGACCCCTAGCAAATATAGACATGCCTTAAAGAACAATACTATAGAAGTGTAGTTACACTTGAGATAATAAAAAAAAACTTGTCAATAGATAACTAGACTCAGATGCAAAAAAACTCAGTTGAAGTGTATTCTTTACTCAAAACTAATTACAATATATAGGAAAATCAAGCACAACCAAATCCTAAAAACTGGGACAAGATAAATTGTTTATGCTAACCCTAAACTCTCTCTAGCTATTTCTAAAACCAATTAGCGTGGATTCATTTTCTCGATTATTCATAACATCCCCCTTTAAACAAGAAATGAATTTTCTACAACACAATTTATTTCTACAAATTTTATAACTTGTCCTTTCCAACTGGCTTGGTAAAAATGCCAACCACATTTTCATCTGTACCACAATATGCCAAGTCAACTTCTTTTGATTGTATCTTTTCTCTTACAAAATGATGTTGTGTTTCAATATGTTTTAACCTAGCACAATACACTGGGTTATTTTCCAGTTTGATGGAATTTTCATTATCACATTTAATACTCATTGGCACTTGTTTCTCTTCTCCAACATCTTCAAGGATTCATCTAAGCCATATTTCTTCACTACATAACACTTTATACTGAACTTCCATGGATGATAGTGAAATAGCTCATTGTTTCTTATTGCTTCATGATATAGCTCCAAATCCTATATTGAAAACATATCCAGAAGTGGATGTCTTGTCATCTAGATTTCTAGCCCAATCAAAATCAGTATGACCTATTAACTCAACATCACAATCATTAGTATATTCAATGCCAAAATTAATAGTTCATTTCAAATATCGAAGAACCCTCTTTGCAATACTCCAATGACTATTATGAGGCTTAGCCATGAACTAAGTACACTAATTGAATAAGTAGCATCAAGCCTAGTTATGGCGAGATAATTTAAACTTCCCACCAACTATCGATATAGAGTTCCATCTACTTCTTTTATTCCATCATCATTATTGAGCTTAACATTTTGTTGCAAAGGAGTAGACATTGTCTTACATTCATCGGTGTTAATTTTTTTGAGTAATTCCTTTACATGTTTACTTTGTGTGACTAAGGTCTTACCATTGCCTCTCCATACTTTCAGACCTAAAAAATAGTGCAACTCTCCAAGATATTTCATCTCAAATACCTGTCACAATTGTCTTTTGATGTCTTCAATCAAGTTACTAGCACTCTTTTCTATAATTATCTCATCAACTGATCAAAATATTAAAGCAATATGTCCATTCTCATTTGAGTTGATATAAAAACTAAGATCACTTTAACTTTTTACAAAACCTCGTTGAAGGAAGAGCTTGTCTATTTTTGCATACCACGACCTAGGGGATTATTTAAGTCCATATAAGCCTTTCTTCAACCTACAAACAAGATTTTCTTGACCCTGTTTCACAAACCCTTTCGATTGAATAAGGTAAACCTCTTCTTTTAAATATCCATTTAAAAAATTTGATTTTACATCTACCTTATGTAGCTTCTAATTATACTTTGTGGCCAAAGCTATCATCATTCTAATTGTGTTCATTTTTGCTATTGGTGCAAAGAATTTCTTGTAACCTATAACTTCTTTTTGTGAATAACCTTTTGTACTTGATCTTGCCTTATATTTGTCTATTCTACTATCAACCTTAAATTTTAACTTGTACAACCAACCACTTTGATCTTATAGGGGATTTTTTTCCAGAAAACTCTATTAATTCCAGTGTCTTATGTTTCATAATAGAATTATACTCTTCTTTCATAGCTTCCATCCATTCTTTATGACCCTTAGATTGTTCAAAATTTATCAGTTCCTCTATTTGAGTCATTAAAACATAATCCTTATACCTTACAGGACTTTTAGTTTGTTGTGTTGACCTTCTTGGCACTACACTACTATGGGGAGTACCTTCACCTCTCCTACTTTTTGGAGAAAGAATGGATGGAAGCAATGAAAGAAGAGTATGATTATATTATGAAAAATGATATATGGAAGCTAACAAAATTTCCCAAAAACAAAGTCTCTAGAGGATCAAAGTGGTTGTACAATTTAAAATATAAAGCTATTGGTAGCAAAGACGAATATAAAGCAAGATTGGTTGCAAAAATTTATTCACAAAAAGAAGATATAGAATATGAGTATACTTTTGCACGAGTAGCAAAAATGAACACAATTAGAATGATGATAACATTGGCCACAATATATAATTGGAAGTTACATCAGTTACATGTAAAGTTAGTTCTTTTAAATGAAGATTTGCAACACTTTAAAAATACTTCTCATCAACTACAGGGCAACACTGTTGGACACCTAATCCTCTATGGGTTAGTGTAGAAGCGGAATAAACTAAGGAAGTCCAAGAGACCTTGGGATGTGGAACCCAACGGTCAAACCATGTACTATAAATGTATATGTTTTGTTAATAAAAAATGTACTCTCATGTTTTATCTTTCCTATTTGTCTTTGCCATGTGTGTGTTTAACATGGTATCAGAGCAAGCGTATTCCTGCCCTACATAATTACTTTGAGCCATTTGTTTTATGGCCTTTATGTGCAGGTCATTTCCCCCATCACTTATGCATTTCATGAATATTTTCTCAGCTAAATTCTAGCTGCAACCTCTATCATTTCTCGAGCCCTATTTTTAGCATTCCTGCCCTTGTAACTCCTTTTTATGCCTATATTGCAAAAACTAACATCACTGACATGGTATAGAACTAGAGCGCAGGTTTCAAATTTAGGTTTCTGCATCGTAACTCCTCTGCCATTTTCTTTGCCATTTCCTTTCTGTGTAGGTTGTTTCCCTAACTTAGAAGTTAGAAACTAGAATTTGTTGCACACTTAGTCTTTACTCAGCCCCTGTCAAGACAGTGGTGTGTTGAACGCTTGTATTGTGCGTTCGTTGATCCCAAATGACATTTGAATCATTTCATACATGTTGCAGTTCATTGGTCGAGAGTCGATGTTAAAACACTATGCACTATTATCCATCTCTGCATTGAAATTTTTATGAGGGCTACATTAGATTGAGCCATTATATACCATGAAGTGATGAACGCTACATTAAATCTGTGGAGGTCGAAACCACTACCACAATGAACCGTTATGCGTTGAGATTGAGACCCTTCATCTCAACTATATGTGGTTTGCTACCTAACGGTGTAATGTTGCGTATTGAATTTCATATGCAGTAGTGCAATGGTGTGTTTGACTACGTTGAATAGTTTTGAAAGTCATGGTGTTGCGTGGTCGTGTTGACTGATATATGCTTGAACTATGCATTGGAGAACGATTTTGAACTCTGTAAGTGAAACGTTAATCTTGTTAGTATGAAAATATGTCTTTGACTCCCTGCGTTGTGCATTGAATGCTCTGATTGAATTCTCTGTTGCAATTGTTGGTCCGACTAAATAGCACTGGCTTCCTGCTAGGCAATCCATTGCAACTGTGGTTGCGGTACTGCGTACATTTTTATGGCCTTGCAACCACTGAATTTAAAAGCCCTATCGAGCTATAATGACACTATGATATAAGCCAAAAACCCACGCGGTGCATTGAATGCTCTATCTCCTCACCGTTCACTATTTTCTGTGTTGAGGACTGTTGATATTCACCAAAGCAACATTGCAAGGCGGCAATTGATACAATGGTGGAGGCTCGTTGCACACAGATAGAAAATTCTTGTGGGCTCTTAATATTCACTGAGATCGAAGGAGTTGAATATGAATGATGAACTCATGTTGGTCGCTCTTAGAATTGTGGTGAACACTGACTACATTAAATCGAACACCGAACAAATATGGTATGTTTTAAAATTTGTTGAAGTTTGCAATGTGCTAGTTGTTTTGTTTCAATGACTGAGTTCAAGCCCGAGCAATACACCACTTGACGGTGAAGCCGATAGATTGACTCGAATGCTAGGTTCCTACATTGGTTGAAGGGAAAACAATTGTCATTGGATTGAATTGACATTGGAACAGAGAGGGAAAAACTAATCATTGTTGCATTGTTCATGAATGTTATGAATTATGAATCGACCATTGCTACTTTTGCAATGAACCTGAACCTAAGTTGAATCATTCTTTAAATATTTGAAGGTTGAAGGAATACAAAACAATGTGTGATCTCCATGCATGACTCCTGGTATTTTGCGTTGAAAATTTAAAGGGCGACATTTGGTAATGGTAAAATTGATTGTGCATTCCCGTTGAGTGAAGTATTGCAGTCATTCCTGGAGATAAGCATCAACAAGGAATTGAAATCAAGTCTCGGAGGAGCAAGCCATGATCGAGGAGGAATTTTCACCTCTTCTATTGTAGCCCGATAAACATCCACGCCACCCATCTCTTGCAATGGCCTCAGCCCACCTGTGGCGACCCTAGCGTTGGTGTAAAGATTACATACTTTGAAAATCTTGCATACGCTCTCCCCCATCCACGCTATACGCAAGATCAAAATTAACTGGTCTTCTAAGCCAGAGCAGAAGCTAGCTTTTCAAGTCTAGGCACCTCTCAGTACATTGTCCATCGCTTCTACTAATTTATTCCTTTGATTATTCATTCACATTCGATCCACAAGTCACCTCTATTAACATCGACATTTAACAAACCTTGGTTCTTCACTTATATGACCGCTTTGAGGGATTCCATTGCTATGACAATTCCATTTTCTGCTTGAGCTTGTCTATTGAGGGAATGAGCATGGTCTGTGGCAACATATCTGTCGGGGACGCAATCATACGGATCGATTTTCTAATAAAAAGATTGCACGGGCTCCTGCATTTCTCGGAAGCAATTATTGAAGATTTGTATAAAGTCTACCGGAGAGGAAGATCCCATGGAAGCTGTCAAATCACTTCATGAATCCATACAACTTTTCATAGTCGATGATTGCGTCTATCTTCAACCCCAACAGATGTCAAGACCAAACGCAGAAATTTATGCGTTTTTTTGATAACTGTTGTTTTGATATATATACACGTTGATTTCATAACTGTTATTTTGACATATGTATGTTGTTCAGCATTGACACACCACAGCAAGCAATTTGCAGTTTATGAGATTATGTACAACTCTTTCTCTGGCGATCTGTAATCCCACAATTACAGTTGTTCCACAGGCTATCATCAATAGTTACAAGAATGTATTAACATTCGCTATTGAACTTGACTATTCTTTTCCACTGGCCGAGAAAGTGAAGGATTATTTGAAGGATCCAAGCAAGTTTGCAGTTGCTGCTACCCCAGTGTGGCATTGTATTTAAAACTCATTGTAGTTTTTGTCTACATATATATATGCATTGATTCCTTAATTCGACTGCTGCATAAGAATTTGGTGGGCTATATAAAGGCAATGATTGTTTTGACAACTAAAAGTAATCTTTTGTGGAGAAAAGTTTAGTCGGTTGTATTGTCAGAACATAGTGCTGGTCATGAGTAAACTCTTATTTTTATGTAATGATTGTAATTGGTGCTTGTTGGTTGCACACTAATCATTTGTTGTACATTTATAAACGATATTGCTAGTGGGTATTACTTTTCTGCATTGAGTAGTAGTTGTGATCAGTTTTTAAGGTGTAATTCTGACATTAAATAAAAAAATGGCCAGAATCAATGAAGTATTAGAGTTCCTCAAAACTCTGATATTGTCTACTACTCATGATACATTAAAAATCAACAAAGTTTCTCTCACAGACATTCAAGTTTGTCTACAAAATGCACAAGAGAAAATTGATTTTTTGCAGCTCGAATCTCAGCGACAGCAAGAAGAATTAAAACAGAGGAGTCATTCTGAACCTGTTTTTGTTCAGAAGATTGAAACAGACTCCCATAAATCAGCAAGATTACATGCAGATGTAGAAGTTCAGCTTGCACTTCCCAAGCCCATCATCAGACCTTGGGAAGAGCTAGTCTACAACAAACACAGAACTGGTCTCGGATATGAGAAGGACTTTCCCTTTCATATTCCAGACTATGCAAAGCCCATTCAGTTTCAGAGCGCTGGATTCCTTCATGACAGTGACCTCCGACTGTTCCAAATTTTACTCCTCTTCCATAGCAACAACAACAGATTGTGAAATACCAACACTATGACCGAGTTGGCCATTTGAAAGATCATTGTTTTGATTTTCATCCATGTAAGCACTGTCATAAAACCACCCATCCTTCATACAGATGTTTCAGAAACAAACCTCCTGCAAGAACAAAGATTCATCTTGGATGGATCGCTTCTTGACAATGGGCATCAACAGCCAAGAAGATATTCCGGTCACATGTCAGAACTTGTTCTAGAGTATTGAACAGTCTTGTAGTTGAGTTTTCTCCATCATCTCACCTTGTATCTGATAGGGGGGGGGGGGGAAATGATGGTCATCTACAACCTTCAAAGTCACATCAAGCGAGCCTGAGCCACAACCTGCCACACCAGTGTCAGAGTTGTAGCCAAAGACAAAGATGCCCCTAAGCATGCCTTCATTTGGTAATACCTCTTTAAAGAATCTGGGACACTTCCTCTAGCAAAAGACTTTAGCTTCTTGCCACTTTCAGAAGAATTCCAGGAACAAATTGGGGACACTTCCTCTAGCAGAAGACTCCAGCTTCTTGCCAGTTTTGGAAGAGTTCCAGGAATTGCATTAAACATTCCAGAGTTGTTGGTCATCCTTAAACCATCACAGGTTGAGACTTCCCTTTTCAGGTTGAAGTTCTCCCTTTTATGCAGGGTGAGACCTCCATTTCATAGTTGAAGGTTTCCCTCTTCAAAACAATATGAGCACTTCCTCTAGCAAAAGACTTCAACTTCTTACCAGTTTTGGAAGAGTTCTAAGAACTGCACTAAGCATCCCAGTGTTGGTGGTCATTCTTAAACCACCGCCCTTTATACCAACATTTCAGAGAGCACATTCAGCTTAGTATTGCCATGCATTTTTTGCACATTTTGTATTACAACACTCTTCTTAGACTTATACATAACCCTTCGGATTAAAGGGGGAATGTTGAACACCTAATCCTCTATGGGTTAGTGTAGAAGTGGAATAGACTAAAGAAGTCCAAGAGACGTTGGGATGTGGAACCTAATAGTCAAACCATATACTATAAATGTATATGTTTTGTTAATAAAAAATATACTCTCATGTTTTATCTTTCCTATTTGTGTTTACCATGTGTATATTTAACAAACACTTTAAAAATACTATTCTCACTCGTATTCAAAGCTTCAACATGCAACAACTTGCACATCCTACAATAGTCCATCTAGCAGCTCCAAAGACTTCCACACTATATAATCTCCAAGAATCTTTATAACTTCTAGTGCACAATACCAATGCACTCCTACAAACTCTGTTACGCAGCTCCAGCGTTGGCTCGTTTGTAGCAATGGCGACACGCAACACCCAATCTGTAATTATACACATCAATTCTCTATGCCAACACTCACATATTAGCATATACCAACACTCTGTCCACTAGAGTACACTTATAACATGTACTGTCACTTGCAGCGGTCCACATAACTCTACAGCTCAACTTAAACAACGCAGAGTTTCCACATCTCGGCTTCACTTGGCGTCCGCAACTTTAAAGCACAGTGGTCCACTCGACACTTTTACAACTCCACAGCCCAAACATATAACACAACTTCTTAGCTTGGCTCGTCACTTACTCAGCCCCATACCTCACTCAATACACACATGCGTACAGCTCACAGAGCTCCCCCTTTGGCTAGGCACTAGCGATTTCTTCTTCATGCAACACCCGTCCAAACTCAGACCACTACCAATGCACAGCTCCACTCAAGTAGCCAAAGCGCACCCTCTCACCAGGGTATAAAATTTGACGGGTATTTTGTGTGTCAACTAAAAAAAATTCTTTGCCGTAGATATTTCAGGGAAGAAGAACTTGGGTAAATTTGATGATATTTCAGGGAAGAAGAACCTGTGAAAATTTGATGAATTGAAGAATGCAGTGGGGAATGCTTAGATTACCATAATTTCCAATTTGACGATAAGGTCTCTAAACTAGATTGGTTACTCTTTATCTCCTTTTTTTTATGAAAGTTAAAATGAAGCCAATGAAGTGATGAAGGCTAAAATGAAAGCCGAAATAAGATGGATATGGGCTAGGTCGACACTTTAATGTTTATTGGGGATTCTCATAATATTCCAAAATAAGATGGATATGGGTGAGGTCAAATAAATCCTAGAATATTTTTAGAAATCTGCAATGGACTTAAACTTATAGGACAACCTAATACAATACAATCTAATTAATAGCATTCTTTCTTATCTAGGTTAGTAGAGGGGATTGATGAAGCAGGCTTGTAATGTATGGTTTCTAGATCCAAAGAATAACTGGAGATCAGAATCAAACTTCAACCTTTTATAGTTAGAGAGTCTTATGTATATAATTGTTAGAAATAAACCAGCCTAGATCCAGCTTAACTCAGATTATCAAGCTCAAATCTCTTGATAGGTTTGCACCTCAAGAGATTTGATCACTCTCTGCCATTGATAGATGTTAAGTTAAGATGAATCTAGATTGATTTAATTTATATAAATAGTGTAAATTTAAAATGATATATTTTTATATTTAATATATGATATAGAAAAAATTATAGATTTTTCACTCAAAAGCACCAAAGTAAACATTTACATGGAGTCTTTCCCCCTTAAAATAGGCTATATTCCACATAAAGACCATGGGTTTTCATCCACATAAATACCATGGGTTTTCATCTAAAAAATCATATAAAGTAAAAAATGATAATAAAAAAAAATGCAAAATAAGAAAATGGAGCTACTATAGATTTCCTAAAAATAGAACTAATTATTATTTTTTTAATTTTATTTTATTTTATTTTATTTTATTTTCGCTAATTTAACATAGTCAACATAACATGACATTACATTTTACAAATTCAAAATAAAACTTACAATTATAGTGCTCCTTATATCTTTTCCTCGCTTTTGGCTATAATTCTTCTATTGAACAACTTGGTAGATCCATTTCGTGTGTTTTACAAATTCAAAATAAAACTTATAATTATAGTGCTCCTTCTATCTTCTCCTCGCTTTTGGCTATAACCCTTCTATTGAACAACTTGGTAGATCCATTTCGTGTGTTTTACAAATTCAAAATAAAACTTATAATTATAGTGCTCCTTCTATCTTCTCCTCGCTTTTGGCTATAACCCTTCTATTGAACAACTTGGTAAATCCATTTCGTGTGTTGTGCTTGACCAGATTAATATACAAATTTGGAGTATATTTCAATTAAATGGTCATATAGTCTAACATAGTCTAACATAAGTGAGTTTACCAAATAATGATAACCAACTGATGAGCATTGGGATTTACAATTTTCCAACATAAGTGGCTTTATGGAGTATTGATGAACAGATAGATGATAAGCATTGGAATTTACAATTTTCTATGAAAAAATTTGAATGAATAATGAGTTATAAAAAATAAAAACTACTTATTATCTAATAAAACTAACTTATCTTATAAAAAAACTCAAAACTTTATATTAAAATTTTCTATTATCAAAAAGGTCTTCTCAATTTATAGTAAATTTTTTAATCCCTAAAATATTATACACAGATATTTAAATATATTATCAAATTAACATTTAAAAAAATTAATTACATATCATTAATGATGGGGAGACTTTAAAATTCTCAAAAAAATGGTTAACTAAGTCAAATAATGAAAAATACTTATCAAATTTAACCACCAACTCTTACCTTGAAATGGAAAGCCAACTGGTCCCATATGCAAAAACACTCAAGTGAATTGTATTCTTACAATTGAAAATTCAAAAACAGCCCATTCCTAAAAATTAAGACCAAGATAAATTATTTATGCTACTCTCACTGATTCTAAAACCAAATAAGTTGGATTTGTTTTCTTAGTCAATTCCTAAAAATTAGGACAAGATAAATTCTTTATGCTACTCGCACTAATTTTAAAACCAATTTTGGATTAGTTTTTCTCTATTGATAAATTATTTATGTTACTCTCGCTGATTCTAAAACCAATCAAGTTGGATTCATTTTCTCTCTTATTCATAACAAAAATAAAATAAGATAATTATATTTATGTTTAAATAATGACGACAAAGTAAGTCTGAAAAAAACTATTAATAATAATGATATCCATACAAAGTAGAAAAAACTATTTCTATATAAAAAAAAAACATAAATATAAAAAATATAGTAAATATGAAAATAAAATAAATAAATAATAAATCTTATTTCAAAAATTTATCACCGTGGACAACAATACACAACAATACATAAAGAGACCATACAAAAACATAAAAATTTCCAAAAAAAAATCCTATTTCAAAAATTTGTCACCGTGGACAGTCACTTTCGATGTATGTGTAGGCTAACATAAGCCATTTTACCAAATAATGATAATCAACTTATGAGCATTGAGATTTACAATTTTCCAACATAAGTGGCGGCTTTATGGAGTATTGATGAACGAGATGATGAGCATTGGAATTTACAATTTTTTATGAAAAAATTTGAATGTATAATTAGTTAGAAAAAAAATAAAAACTACGTAAAACTAACTTATATTATAAAAAACTCAAAACTTTCTATTATTAAAAAGTTATAGTAAATTTTTTAATCCCTAAAATATTATACACAAAAATTTTAAATATATTATCAAATTGACATTTAAAAAAATTAATTACATTGATGATGTGGAGACTTTAAAATTCCCAATAAGATGGTTAACTAAGTCAAATAATGAAAACTACTTATCAAATTTAACCACCAACTCTTACCTTGAAATTCTGACACCAAATAGGAAAGCCAACTCGTCCCATATGCAAAAACACTCAAGTGAATTGTATTATTACAATTGAAAATTCAAAAACAGCCAAATCCTAAAAATTAAAACAAGATAAATTATTTATGCTACTCTCACTGATTCTAAAACCAAATAAGTTGGATTAGTTTTCTCAGTCAATTCCTAAAAATTAGGACAAGATAAATTCTTTATGCTACTCTCACTAATTTCAAAAAATTAGGACAAGATAAATTCTTTATGCTACTCTCACTAATTTCAAAACCAATTAAGTTGGATTAGTTTTTCTCTATTGATAAATTATTTATGCTACTCTCGCTGATTCTAAAACCAATCAAGTTAGATTCATTTTCTCTATTATTCATAAAAGAGATAAAATAAGATAATTATATTTATGTTTAAATAATGACGACAAAGTAAGTCGAAAAAAACTGTTAAATATAATGATATCCATACAATGTGAGAAAACAAAACTATTTCTTAATAATAAAAAAAACATAAATATAAAAATACAATATAGAAAAAATAAATAAATAAAATAAATAAATCTTATTTAAAAAATTTATCACCGTGGACAACAATACATAAAGAGACCATACAAAAACATAAAAATTTCCAAAAAAAATCCTATTTCAAAAATTTGTCACCGTGGACAGTCACTTTCGATGTATGTGTAGGCCAAGTTAACATTTTTTTGTGGCCACAAAGTTCGGTGAAAACAGTCTGGGGCTGCTTCAAAGCGAGGCCGATGTGGTCTACTCCTGTAATTTATCCTAGTAGTTTTGCACAAAGATTTCACTTTACAATTAACAATTTTTGTGGCCGCAAAGTTCAGTGAAAACAGTCCGGAGCTGCTTCAAAGCGAGGCCGATGTGGTCTACTCCTGTAATTTATCTCAGTAGTTTTGCACAAAGATTTCACTTTACAATCGACAATTTTTGTGGCCGCAAAGTTCGGTGAAAAGAATGAGAAGCTGCTTCAAAGCTAAGTTGATTAATTGAAAATTGAAAATAATTTTTTAAATACAATATTTATTGAAAATGGAGTGAAACAAATCTAACCTCATACTATATACACCACCCTCTATCTGAACTTTCCAATCTAATTTGCTTAAAAAAGTGAAAGGCCCACACAATCTAATTTGTGTAAAAAAGTGAACGGCCCACACAATTAAGTTGCAGTGACTAAAAAGACTCTATGAAACTTCAATATATAAATTCTAATAACATCGTCATCAATTTTATTTAGAAACATGTATAAAAAACCATATTGAAATTTACAAATTTTTCATAAAAATTCCAAACCATTAAACGAGGGTAACAGAGTAAAGGAAATTAGTTTGAAAATAATTTATGAAGGAAAATATTTTGAAAAGAATTAAGGAAAGAACCCTTAGAAAATGAAATGGAGATATATCATTTAGCACAATGAAAAATGTGTTAATAATATCCATTTACAAAGACAATCAATAAGACGCCCAAGCAACTATTGTATAATAACAACAAAACGAATCGGATAAACAGTTGATTAAATACTTGTTTGTGATATGTTCACTAACTGCTACTCTATTCTCAAAAGGCTTGATTTCTAGGAATATATATGCAGTAAAGACTTCATTTCTGGGAAAATATGCAGTGATGTATAATAAATTACATGTGAAAACATGGAACATCCCCTAGGGTATTTTTTTACAGGGACCAAAAAGTGGAATATATTATATAAGGAGTATAATGATCAGAATACATTGCCAGACAGAACTGCATATGAGCTGGATAACGGACTAATAATCCGTAACAGAAAACACCTGATAAAGAGGATAGAGATCCCAAAAACATAAATCTGATGATCATCCAGAAAGACAGTCATTCGACCGTCATTCTCTGTAGTAGGGGCCTCAAAAACGATATTTTGCAAATACATACAGTTTTGAGAACTAAGATCCTTCATGGAGGATACAGCAAAATTCTAAGAAAATCAAATTCGAAGAACATGCGACATGCAAGTACAATCCACAATTCACCAACATAGATTAAATAAAAGTTGTTGAGATTCGGGGCTTTTCATTCATCAAGCCAGTCCAAACTAAAGCGTTCTTCGACGACCTCAACTGTAAGATTAGGCATGGCAGAGGCTCTGATAGCCAGCCACTGTCGTCCGGTGCTCTCATCACAAATTACACGTCTTAAAGATTTTAGATTGGCCAATGCTTTAGGCAGCTTTTTCAGTCCAGAGCACTCCCTCATGTCCAACATCTTCAAATTTGACAACTGATCAAACTGCATGGGAAGGTCCTTCAAAGACCTGCACAGTGAAATATCAAGAAATTCGAGTTGCTGAAGTTCGGAAATGGAAGGAGGGAGCATTGACAAGCTCGGGCATGCAGACAATCTCAGCACCCTAAGTGACCTTAACCTCCCTAAGTCATCAGGTAACTTTTGGACAAGATGGCAATTAGTGACAGACAATTTCTGGAGGTAAGTCAAATTGCATATTTTTCCTGGCAGTTCCTCCAAATCACTGCAGTGATCAAAAATAATTTCTCGAAACATTGGAAACTTTGGGACTTGTTCCTTGTCCAATAGAGTCATATTCCCCAATCCCTCACATAGGCATACAGACAACTTTTCCAGGTTCCCAGAGAATCTACAGTACTCAGAAGGAGAAGACACAATCAACCTCTCAACTAGCACAGATTTAAGATGTGTAAATGTAGGAAAGTTTGGCAGCCTATGAAGTGTTGCACGCTTAGAACCGTAATTGTATATTATAACAACCTTCAATTTTGGCATGGTATGTAAAAAGGTGGGGGGACAATATTGACTGGCAGCAAAGAACAAAGCCAAAGCTTCCACTTCAGGAAAATTTATTTGACACCAATTTTGCTCTTCCATTTGACCTGCAACTCAGAAACGTAGAAGTCAGAATGCTATCCTCATAAATATACTTACCAAACATCTCAATAAATTTGGAACATTAATAAATTGAACTAATAATGGTTCAATGTATAGGCTGTGATAAAAACAAGTTTTCAAGAATGACCTGTATGGATTGAAACAAATTGTGCCTGAGATGTCTGATCTTTGAGTGTTAGCCATTTTGTCGGAATGCTATCTTCCTTACTAGGCATGAAAAGCCTCTTACAATGGATGGTATTATCATGATTTGCCAGACGCAAGGCTAAATCTCGCATTACATCATGTTGAGAAAAAGAGAGCTCAGAGGCACAGCCAAATGAGATGGCCCTACTCCTAAAACATCAATAAAATTAGGTTAACAAAAGGGAGTGAAGTCAAAAACCTCTTTATTTATACTGGTTAAGATGTTGATTTATCTTGCCTGATTTCCAATACCTCCAGAAATCATGTAATCAATTTGAAGCTAAAACTGTTAGATGTAGTTTTTTCAACATATGTTCATGTTCTATAAAAAGATGTCAAGAATGCCAGCAGAACAAGAAATTAAGTTAAAATACAAATATGAAGGACAGCAGAACAATTAACAGAGATTTACAGACGGTAAACAATCTAAACAAGTTCCTTACCCTGGATCGCTTGTGATATTTAGGAGATTACGACTTGCAAGTTCTAACAAAACCACAAAAGCATCTTCCCATTCCATTCCGCGGACATGTACCCAAATATCCAATAATGAATCTACGCTGAACTTTCTACCTTTGGGAAATGCACCCAAGTCCAGAAAACACTGCTTTGACTCCTCATCAAGAACATCTACACTTGTTTCCAAGCAATGAAGAAGATTATCTCTATGATATTCTGATATAGATTCCGCTCTTCGAAGTTTTTTGTTGGCGTTTTCCCAAACAGGCTGTGGCTCACCGCGTAAAGAACTTCCAATAACCTTGAGGGCAAGTGGCAAACCCTTGCACTCCGCTTCAACCTACAAATACGGTACAGTTAAACGTTGGGCTATTTTTCTGCAAAAATCCAAGTATTAACTGTTTTTTGGACTTCTATCAATGGTTGCATTTTCAGATATATAAAACAATCTATTTTCATGGATGTGACAGAAAATCATTATGATTTAAACACAGAACCCTGGGATTCAAAGCATAAAACACAGGATAGAGAAACAGTTAAAAAGAGTATGTAATTATAAATGGCATGTCTAATTCATACCATTTTAACAAGATCTTCATCTTCTGTTGTTGGAATCGAAGCCCGTCCAAAGGCCCAGAAGCAGAAAAGTGACAGGGCATCAGCTTGCTGTAACATGGGTATGTTATACACACGGGTACTGTCTGAAATCGGAATAGTATAATCTTGCCTTGTTGTAATAATTGTTTTATATGCCTCAGCTTCAAACAACAAGGGTTCGATATTTGATTTAGACCAAACATCATCCAAAACCACCAAGGTTGGCCGGTATCCTTTTGAACTAAGATTCTTCTGCAGTTGGTTGCGTCCGTCTTCTATGCTCTGAAAAACAGGTCTTCTGCCACCAATTATCTTATCCCACATAGCTTCCAAAAGGCCCTTTACATTTGGGGACTGGGCAACAGTAATGAAAATTATATTGTTGTGGAAGAAATCTGAAAATCTCAAAGAAAAAACGCATTACAAACGAAAATGAAGCAATAAAATGAAATTGGGATTGAAAAACGAAAATGAAGCAATAAAATGAAATTGGGATTGAAAATTTAAAAGGGGGAATTGCTCTGACCTTTGACTTGGGAATCGCTGCAAACAGCTAAAGCAAGAGTGGTTTTGCCACTTCCTCCCATCCCTTTTATCCCAACGATATTAACCCCCTTCTGGTATATTAGGATTTGTTTGACATCATTGACAAGATTATTCAAACCAACTACGAAGTTAGGCATATCCGGTACTTGGGAGGAGCTGCTGGTGGATTGTTCAGCCATTACAGTATCATTCGACTCATCAATGGAAGTCCCAAACAGTTCAGTTGTGCTCATTTGATGTAGCATAATAGAATTGGAAGTGGCATCATTGGTCATTTTGGCATTCACACTGTCGATTATATGCTGACCCATTTCTTCAATACGTTCCAATCGTTCCTTAAAACCCTCGGACTCCGCGTTTAGCTTTTGGACATCGAGGACGAGACCGGCCAAGCTTTGGGTGAGCAAGAAATCGTTGATTTTCTTTTCTACTTTCAGGATCTGCTTTCCATATCGATATTTTCTGTATATATTAAAACTACTCACTCTCTCTAATTTCTTGACAAGGTGAAGGCCATCTTGCACTTGGGCTTGAATGTCCCTATATGGCTGGCCCTTGTAAGATGAGGAATCTGCGTCAGAAGAAATCTTAGAGATTTGATCAATGGTAGGCTTGAGGCTTAAGAGCTTTTGCCTGAGTTCCTTGCTCGAAGATTTGCTGGAAATGATGATATTCATGACGATTCTGGTTATTATGAAAAACTCGCCTACTGCAGTTCCGATTGCGGACTCTGAAACAGGTTCCATGGTCATACCATTTTGCTAAACAGAATGCCAAGCGTACTCAATAAAATTTTCACAGGCGTTTCAGAAGAGTAACCAGAGTACCCCAAGCTTTTAACAAGTTTCGTGTGGTCCATACGCTTTTGAAAAAAGGTGACCCTGACAATTTTGTCTGTTCCAACAGTCCACCAGCTGAGGGGTTACCCTGTCCATCCGTTTGGTCCAACACTTCTGTTTTAACATTTATTTAAAAAAAAATATTATACAGTGATATGGGTTTAACGGTACGTTTAGTTGGGTGAAACTCACGAGTTGAAATTTCAAATCTCATGTTTCTTGGCTAGAAGAGTAGGCGACCTGGAGCTGACTCACTCTCATTTTTGGTTGAGACATAAGTTATAAAGCATAAATAAATTTGTGAGTAATTTAATTTTTTTAATTGTGTAGTTTCTCTCATCTTCAATCCCACTTAATGAGATTTTAACCTTCAATCTTACTCCCCATGAGATTTTAATACTCTCACCTCTGATTGAGACACAAGTTAATTGCACCTCTTGTTGAAGTACTTAATGAGATTTTAACCTTCAATCTTACTCCCCATGAGATTTTAATACTCTCACCTCTGATTGAGATATAAGTTAATTGCACCTCTTGTTGAAGTATAAGTGGATTTTTGTGAGTAATTTAATTTTTTTAATTGTGTAGTTTCTCTCATCTTCAATCCCACTCAATGAGATTTTAACCTTCAATCTTACTCCCCATGAGATTTTAATTGACTAAGTGGAGACTAAATTCCACACTCCATGAGATTTTATAATTGACCACACTAAAACAAATTGATTTAAATCTTTTGGATTTTGAGAACTATTTCATTTATAAAATTGTACTAATTTATTGAGATTGTACTAATTTAATTTATTGAGTAGCTTAATGTTGTAATCTATCTTTTCATGTTTTAAAAAGAATAAGTTATTTTTTCTAATAATATTGTTTGAGATATTTTTTGAAATTTTAAATTTTAGATGTGTAATTTACAAAAATCCAATATCTTAAAGGTTTTTTTAAAATATTTAATTTATTTGTATGTTTAAAAACATATTTTAAACTAAAATTCATAACTTACCAAAACTCATATCACTAACAAAAGAGATAATAACATTTATTAAACTTAGGGGAGAAGCAATTACAAAATGGAAACAAATTTGAATGGCTAAGAGACAGGCTGGCATATGCACGGGGATTTGGGTGATCAGGTGGGGTGGGATGGGGTTATGAAGAATGGGGCAATCTCAGTCTCGGATACTTACAAGTACATCATGAGCTGCTACCTTAACACAAATTAGGTATGTTGGTTTTTTAGATTTTGGAAGATCAAGATCCCTATCAAAATCATTCTATTTGTTTGGCTTCTTTGGAAGAACAAGAATTTAACCTAGGACAATCTGAAGAAGACGAATTGGCAGGCCCAGGGATATGTGCTTTTTGCATGGAGGAAAAAAACCTACATTTAATATTAATATTCCCAATTTCAATTCAAGTTTGACAGGAGCTCTCTGTCAAGCTCTCATTCCCTCTCATTCAGCACAATTCGATTGAGTCTTGTTTTTTTTGGTGGAGTCAGAATCTGCAGCCATGGCAATCTATTCCCTTAGCGGCCTTCTAGGAGATCTGGCACAGCAGAAATCTTATTACTTTTTAGGGGGCAACACTGGATTCAGTCCACATTGTGAACATGATACTTGGATGGGTTACACCATTATCGTCTTCTCTACATAGGCCCAAACTGACCCCATATTACGGTGTCGACCCATAAATCTCCTATCCCGCTGGTTTTTTTTATGGAGCTTAACAATGAAGCAAATGTGGATGTGGAATTTGGATATGTATGGCGATGGACCAACAGTACAAATACAATGGGGGGTAGGTAGAGGGTCCAACATGAAGGCTGAAGTTATGCCACTTTGGGGCCTTCTCTGGTTTGCGGCTTTCCTAAATATCCCAACTATTCGTATATATGGGGATTCACAATCCATCATCAATCATGTGCGAGGAAATGCAAACATCCGACATCCACATTTACAAGGCTGGCTCAAGAACATCGAATATCTCATGAGGACTTTCCAAAGCATAACCATCCACAACATTGGTAGGGAACAGAGCACTAATGCAGATAAAATGTCTAAACCTGGTATTACTGCATAGGAGGATGGGATGCACATTGAGCTAGTGATGGGGAGATTTACATTGGATGTTGGTCTTCTTCCACTACCCTAAAGTTGTTATTATGATGGTTATCCTTTGTTTTTGTTATTACGGTTTGTTGTATTGTTTTGGGATTATATTTGTATCTTGCTTTATTATGTTAATTTCGCGATATAACTCAGAAAGATGCTACAGGGAATGATTTGGTTTTTAATTTTGTTGACTCTAGAACATAAAAATACTTGTTTATCTGTACATGCTGGATGGGGCATGGTCATGGATAAAATATATGTTGATCATTTCGGTGGATGCACAAGCAAGATGCTCCAAATGTGGTTTATGTATTCGTGATTTTTCTAATATAAATTCTAACCTTTTTTTCACACTAAAGAAGAAGAAAAAAATGAACACATTTATTAAACCACTCCTTTTTTTAAGGGTGGTTCAGGGACACTATTGTTGCCGCTACATCCATGGGAAAATCAAGATCAACCCGAAGGGATCTACTTGGTGGCCAAACAAGAAAGGCCTCCAAATAGGCAAACTAGCATGGTACTTAGCAACAAGAACTCGACCAAGTAAGCTAACCCTTAGGGCTCATTAAACCACTCCTAGTTTATAATGGTACTCCACCAAGTAAGCTAACCCTTGGGGCTTATTAAACCACTCCTAATTTAATTATCTAATTTTAGTTATAATTTATTATAAATTTTATGAAATTATAATTATTAATTATTCAAACATAAATTTAAATGTATAAATAAACTTAACATTAAAAAACAAAAATATTCAAATTATATAGTCAAATTTATATTTCAATTATTATTAAGTTTGAAAGTAAAACTATAAATAAAAAGAGTTGAACTATAATTTAATACGCGTTTTAAATTAATATCTAAAATTATTTTTGTTTGGCTAAAAACTCATTTTCTTCTAACATAAAGAAAGAACTTAACAACCCAAAACCCAGAGGCATCTCCCTGAAGTGAACTGACCATGAGCTAGTAATTACAAGTTGCATGGTTTTCCTTGAATAATGTCATGAGTCAACTTGCTTTAGCACACAAGTTATGATAGATTTTCCCACTGTAAAATAAATTTAAAAAAAAAAAAAAAATATATATATATTATATATATATATTATATATATATGGTTTGGTTTACAATTGACTTACGATAATTTATCCCATTGTAGAAAAAGAAAAAAAGGTTCTAAATCAACAAATAATAAAAAATAAAATGTAGTTTATAGGTTATACATTTTGGTCAAATTTACTTAGAATCAAATAGAAATTTGTTAGAACCACAAATTTGAATTGTAAACTTTTTCATAGATTTTTCAAAATATTGAATCCTTATATATAGTCAAAAACTAATTTTAAACAACAAAAATCAAAATTTGACAAAAACAAATTAGTCATAACATTCAAATTCATGTTTCTGTGATCCATATCTTAATGTATAAAATATTTTTGACTATAACATTTCAAAAAATAAAATTTTCTTATATTTGATGAATAAACAAACATCAATTTATCCATTTCAAAAAATGTATCCGTTGAAATGAGGAAGGATACAAAAGGCATTCAATTTATCCGTTTGAAACAATGTATCCGTTTAAATGAGGAAGGATTAAAAAATGCATTCAATTTATCCGTTTGAAACAATGTATCCGTTGAAATGAGGAAGGATAAAAAAATGCATTCAACTTATCCGTTGAAATGAGGAAGGATAAAATATGCATTCTGAATGCGTATCTATAAAAAAAATAGCGTACCAGGCAGGCAGATACGCGTATAAAACAATCCGAGAAGTGGTGCTCCACTATCGAATAAAGCGCTACGCGTCATTCCCACTTCGTTGCCATTACAGAGTGTCCACCAGGTAGCTTCGTCATATAGTAGTAGGCGCGAAAGACAGTATTCGCGTGTGGGGCACTCCAAGAACCCATGATGTGTAGGGAGAAGCCACAATCTCCGTGCCATGTTACTTCCACCCAACCGTGGCCCACCACACGTATGCTCTACTTCATGCGTGTGATCCCACTCTCTCACATCGTTCGTTAGTGTGGGAGCACTCAAAATGACTTTGATTTTCCGGTTTGAAGTTAATATTTTGAAGGGTTGGCCAATCCAGTTAGGTAGTTCGAACGGTAAATATTTCATATTAGAAAGTGTGTTGATTAATATTGGGATTTTGAATTTAAAATTTCGGAAAGTGTTTGTTGATTAATTGAGGTTTTGAATCTAAAATTTGGTTAACCAATTTAGGATGTGGGTAGATAGTCACATTAATGTTTTAAAATGTAAGAATATGTTGAAGAGTATAAAGAGACTAGGAATATAAGAACAATTTATTAATGGGAAACATTAAATTTTTATATTAAATTTATTTTTTATATATAATATATTAAATTTAAAATAATTAGAAAAATTATCATAATTCAATACAATGAGGACAACTAGCATAATCAATCGTAATGAGGACAAAAGCATTCAATGTTATACGTCAATACAAGTCAACTCATATTTATTATTTAAAGAAAAGAGGCTACTTTTAATCCAACCTAACATATTATTATGTCCTTACCTCCAAGAAAATGAGCTCTTAACAAAGTAGATAATTATAAAAACAAACAAAAAACAAAATTATTTAAGAAATTATATAATATATTATATAAAAACTTTTCCAATTGGAATTTGTAATTTCATATATAATTTTTAATCATGACTTATTCAAATTGTGTTTCATGATATGAAAATCAAATATACCTAACTTTAACCAAATTTTTTTTATAATAGATTGGACATATAATCAGGTAAACAAACATATTAAAAAAGAAAGCTCTTAGGTATATAAGAGAAACATATTAAAAAGAAAGCTCTTAGGTATATAAGAGTTATGTGGTGGCAATGTCAAGTTTAACCTTCTCATATAGATGTAATCTTTACATGTAAGCTATATGTAGAAAAAAAGAGAAAGGTAGTAACATTGTCACCATATGGCTCTTATTATTTATGAAATAGGTAATAAAGAACCAATATAATAAAATATTAGATTTTACACTAAAATGTAATAAAGCATTAAAATACTTCGTGATTGCATGTTTTTGCACAACCACCCAAAGGACATGCATTTCTCATGTCTAATGAAAGGTTAGGGTGTCTCGTGAAAAGCGAAAATAGTATGTTTGATTATGCGCATCTTATGATAGTGTTTGTAATTCACATAAAAGGAAGGCTATTCCATAGATACATGCTTTCTTTCATATTGCAACCCTTATTTAACATCCTAAAGTATGGAATTATAATTGCTTGTGCATTCATTAGTTTTTGGTATAAAGAAATCAGAAGTAAAATAAACAAACAGGAGCATGCAACAAGTTAGTCAATTTGACATCATCAACAACACTAAAATTGTCTCTACTATAATATGTTTGTGTTGTGAGAGTATAGTAATGGCCAGGCCACTCTATGAAAACAATGAAAACCATGAAACCATTACCTTTATTGCCAATTTCAAAGCTAATAAGGCGACCCATGCTGGAAAGGAAAAATGGCATTTTTGGCGCATTTATTTATGAAAATAATGGAGATTAGGAGAAAATGGAGGTGAAAGGTCATAGGTTGCATGTGAGGAGGAAAATGAGGGAAAATAATGGAAAATGAAGAAAATAGAGGCCTCATTCATAAAAAGGCTTTTGAGGATTAGTTGGTAACCTTTTGTCAGTTCAGTTTTGGAGCTCTCTCATTATACTCTCATACTCTTGGATACTTAAAGTTTTTCTTGGAGCACTCTTGGAGGGTGTGGCATACTTGGATTCTTGGAGCAAGAAGGCAAAGGAGTAGCATGAAAGTGAAAGAGGACATCAGGATCAACAACTACAACGGGATTTGCTTGCAGGTACTAAGTTGCATGTATGTTTTCCTCACTAGTTTTGGCATGCATGGCATATGCATGTGGTTTGTTGGTTGTGATCTATCATTGGCATGGAGGATGGACGAGATTGACAGTGGATTGCCTAGTCTTTCCATTTCCTGGATACCCATGGAGATTATGGGTTTATTTTCATTGTTTTGTTTTGGTTAGTTCTCATGTTTACTTAGCTTGGGTTGAGTTATTAGTCCTGTATCCTTGGTTGAAAAACGCTCTGGAGCCCTGTAATAACTTGGGTTGAGTTACTAATCTTGTAGCCTTGGTTGGAAAAATGCTCTGGAGCCATTTGTGGGTTTAGTTACTAGTCCTGAAGCCTTGGTTGGACAAACATTTGGAGCCTGATAAAAGTTGTGGGTTGAGTTACTAGTCCTAGAGCCTTGGTTGGACAAATGCTCTAGAGCCCTAGAAGGCTTGTATAGAGACAGATCTAATGATGGTTTTGTGATATCTGATCGTGAGGTGGAATCATTGTTTGATGGGTTTAGGTAGTTGGTCTCTGGAAGCCCTAAATGGTTTTGGATTGATGATTTTTATGAGATCCCACATTCATGCTTGGAATATGGCACATGGTGAATGGTTGAAGAGAGATTTGGCTTAGCCATTCTACACTCGAGTGGAATGTGGAAATCCCATCCCAGATTTGGATTTTGCATCATCAATAAGAGGTTATTTCTCCTTGTATTTCTATGAGTATTATACTAGATTATATGTGGTTTATATGGTTGTGATTTCATTGGTATTTATGTTGTTATTATGATGGTTATATATGTGTTTTATATTAGTAGCTATGTATGGATCTCAACATGCTTTTACTTGCAAATGAATGATCAATGTATCTATGATCTAATGGATGAAATGGAAGTTGATGTGTTGAGGCATCAATGCTACTTAGTGATTCTCAGCTAAGAATAAGACCCCTATGCTCATATTTGTTATTTACACTTCTAGATTACATATTCATGATATGTTTGACAAAATGTTTATCATGGCTAGTAGGGGTCCAGTCAAGGTCTCATTCAATTGATTGCATTTATACTGTGATTTCCTTGTTATTCTACTATTCTGAAGTTGTGATTCAATTCTGGCCAGCAACCTAGGCTCTTGGCCTAAAAAAGTGGCTCAAATGACGGGGAAATTCACACAACACTGACGAAAAGAGTCCATGGGCACTGGCTTGTAGGCTTGTGAGAGTGTTCAGAGGTCCCTGGATATTGGCATGCCCATAACATGAGAGCATTCGGAGGTCAAGTGGTCCAAAAGCTCAGTGGGACCCAGAGGTTGGTTGGCAGAAAGGTTGGATTAGTTCCTAAGGGTCCTAATGCTGATGTTGAATGTCTATATGGTGTGTTTCCATCGTTTCCATTTCCTTAATGTGACTTAGGAGGTCGAATCATATCATAGTGCCCTCTCGTCGCATGTTTACCCCACTGGCCTGTTGCTTGGGTAGATATAGGAGGAGAGTGTTACAACGACAGCTAAACTAAGACTGACTCATAACAACTCAAACTTGTTTGCTAGTCTATGTCTTAGCTAGGCTTACAACACCCAAGTTTCTTCTATGAAACTCAAACACATCAATTTCTAATGACTTAGTAAATATATCATCCAATTGATCATTATATTTACAAGGCTTCAAGTGAACTTATCCATTGCTCACAAGTTTTCTGATAAAGTGATATCTAGTATCAATATGCTTTCTCTTTTGATGAAACACACTATTCTTGGATAATGCAATTGTTGAAGTGTTGTCACAATATATTGTTGTTGATCCTTGTTTTTTTGGCTTGAATCCATCAAATAATCTTCTTAACCACACTACTTGACATATTGTTGATGTTGTTGCTATATATTTTGCTTCTGCTGATGAAAGTGTCACAATAGATTGCTTCTTAGATGCCCATGAAATCACACCTGAACAAAGATGAAATATATAATTGGAAGTGATCTTCCTATCATCCAAACTACCTGCAAAATCACTATTTGTATATCCAATAAAGTCCTTCTTCTATGTTCTTGCATACATTATGCCACAATCTCTAGTTCCTACTATGTATCTCATAATTATTTTTCTTGCTCTCCAATGTGTGTCCTTTGGAGTCTCCATAAATCTGGAAACCAAACTTACTCCTTAAATAATATTTGGTCTTGTAGTTGTGAGATACATGAGGTTGCCAACCAATATTTTGAATAGAGATGGATTGACACTTGATCCTTCATCATCCTTACTTAACTTTGTACCTGTTGCAACTGATGTAGGGACAAGTTTGCAATTTTCCATCCTAAATCTTTTCAACAAATCTCTAGTATATTTAATTTGACAAATAAAACTTCATTTTTTAGATTGGTCAACTTCTATGCCAAGAAAATATTTCATGAGACCAAGATTTGTCATCTCAAATTCTTTCATCATGGATTCTTTAAATTCATCCAATTCAAAGTCACTTGTATAAATAATGTCATCAACGTATAAGAAAACAATCAAAATATGTCCAAGCTCATTTACCTTTGTGTACAAGGTAGGCTCAATGTTGCTTCTGCAAAATCCATTCTTGATCATGTAGTTGTCAATTCTTCTATACCAAGCTCTGGGCACTTGCTTGAGTCCATAGAGTGCTTTCTTCAACCTATAAATTTTATCTTCTTTACCTTCAACTTCATATCCTGGAGGTTGTTGCACATAAATTTCTTCTTCTAGAATTCCATTCAAGAAAGTTGATTTCACATCCATATGATATACTTTCCACTTTTTCTAAGTTGTTGTGGCTAGAACTTCTCTTACAGTATCCAACCTGGCTACCGGAGCAAATGATTCTCCAAAATCTATTACCGATTGTTGTGAGAATCCTTTTTCTACAAATCTTGTTTTAAATCTTTCAATTTCACCTTTCTTATTCAACTTTGCCCTGTACACCCATTTCACACCAATGAGATTTTCGTCCTTTGGAAAATCAACCAAATCCCATGTATCATTATTTTCAATAGCTTCAATTTCTTCATCCATGGCTTGCACCCAATTTTGATCTTTGATTGCTTCTTCAAATGAAAAAAGGTTGGAATGACAAAAATGCAAAATTTGAACTAACATCCAAATCATCATAAGTATCTTTCAGACTTCTCGTCTTTCTCTTACAATTGCTTGATTCATCACCTGATTAACTGCTGGGAGAATCTCGATCTGTTGATCTGCTTGAAGATCCATGCTGCTCATAAAATATTGGATTCCTTGCTGGTGTGACTATGTTTGGTGTCTATTCTTTTGATCCCCGGTGCTCATTTTCTAATACATCATCCTCTTCCATCAATGGTGCTTATGCATCAACTGTTTTGCCTACAGTCCCATTCCATGACTCTTATTCTTTGAACACAACATCTTTGCCAATTATGTCTTCTTGGTGATACGACTTTACAATTTGTAAGTTTTTGATTGCTCACTGTAACCAGTAAATATGCATTTTTCACTTTTATCATTCAATTTGTCTCTTAGCTCTTTAGGCACATGTGCATAAGCTACACACCCAAATACTCTGAGATGAGATACTCTGCAAGACATACCTAACCATGCTTCTTTTAGTTCTTTTTTCGTCACACTCTTTGTACGAGATTTGTTTATCACATAAACAACACATGCAATTGCTTCTACCCAATACTCATTAGACAAGTTTCTTCCTTTCAACATGCTCCTTGCCATGTTCATAATGGTTTTTTTATTTCTCTTTGCTACACCATTCTTCTGCACGGTGTACCTAGTTATAAATTGTCTTTTGATTCCATGTTTTTTGCAGTAACCATGGAATGCCTTTGAGTCATATTCTCCACCACGATATGGCCTCAATAGTTTGATTTGTTGATCACTTTGGTTCTCTACTAAGGATTTGAATTCCTTGAATTTTGCAATAGTTTCATTCTTCTGCTTCAAGAAGTAAACCCAAGTCTTTCTGCGATTATCATCAATGAAAGTGAGGAAGTAAAAACTTCCACCTATCGACTGTGTCCTCATAGGTCCACAGAAGCCTGTATGCACTAGCTCAAGAGGTTGCTTTCCTTTGTATGCACTCCCTTTGGAAAACTTTCATGGTGTTTCTTTCCCAAGATGAAACACTCACAAGTACTAGCAGGTTCTTTGATGGGAGGTAATCCTCTAACCATTTGTTTCTGCTGCAACAATATTAAACTAGAAAAGTGCAAGTGTCCAAGCTAAAAGTCCCCATAACCAATAATCATTAGAACATGCAACTATAAAAGAACTGACCTAATCACTATAATTAATAATTAGAGGAAAGAGTATGCTCCTCATCATTTGCATCTTTTCTATCAGTTGCTTGCTTGGGGGCTTGTCATATATAACACACCCTTGTCCTTGAAAGCTAACACTATATCCATTCTGTGTCAATTGACCAACACTTAACAAATTATGTTTCAGACTAGGGACATAAAATATCTATGAGATTTTCTTTGGCTCCCCCTACTTCGTTAGAATGTTGACCACTCCTTTGCCATCTACATCCATAGTCTTTTCAATGCCCAACTTTACCTTTGTCTTCATAAATTGATCCAAATTTGCAACCAAAATCTTGTTTCTTGTCATGTGGTTACTACAACCATATCTAATAGCCACACATTATCAGAAGGTTAATGCATGGTATGGCAAGCTAGGAACATGGAGTTAGTATTCTCTGCAGTGACATTAGCTCTCTGGTTTCCTTGACCAACTATCCTCTTCTTGCAATCACGGGTATAGTGACCAATTTTATTGCAATAATAACATCTCACCTTTGATTTGTCAATTTAGCCATCTCTTTGACCACCATGTATTTCACCTTGTCCTCTACCTCTCGATCTACTTCTGCCTTGACCTCTGTCTCTTGAAATTAAAACCTCTTTTGAAAGCAGTTTCTAAAGTGGAATCCTTATTTCTGCCTATCCTTGTCTCATGTGATAGAAGTGATCCCATCAACTCATCAACTGTTAATGATGTCAATGCCTTGGCTTCTTCTATGTACGCTACCACAACATCAAATTTGGTAGGAAAAGATCTGAGGACCTTCTCAACCATTGTTTGTTCTTTAGTTTCATCACCATAAATTTTTAACTGATTTATGATAGCCATTACACTAGATATGAGCATGATGATATGTTGTTGATCTATAGAGAACATCCCTGACTAAGGACATTGAGCTAGCTCTTCCCCCCTATTTGAGTTCCCAAGGTCAAGGGCTCCTGGGGTTGAGGGATAGTTGGACAATAGGGTATCACCCCTATCTGCTACTCATAGGGTTGGAGTAGTATCTCCCCTATCTTGGTCTTTGTAAAGTATGTCCTCGTTAGCACCATACCCACAAGCCGGGCTTGTTGGGATTATCTCTCCATGTGTGGCCAATAGGTTGAGGAGGTTTGGGGGCATGTGATCCTTACCTTTGTTAAGTCGGGTATCTCGCCCAAGCTCGGATTATGATGGAAGTGTTCTACCACATGACTCTTGAAGGTCATTGTTGGCAATATTGGTAGGCAATAGGATGGGTTGAGCAGTAGCTCCCCTATATCACCTATTGCTCGATATGGGGTCGTAGATGTTTAGCACCCCCATGAGATTTCGAGTTGAGATATGCTCCCCAATATGGTTCTAGGTTGAGATGTGCTCCCTCATGATATGCTCTTTGTTGTTGTTTTAGATTGAGATAAGCTCTCTGAAGTTGATGCATCTCATAGATCTGACTCCCCGTTGATGTTCCTGGGTGGTAGCATTGGGCTCCCCACTAGCAAAGATTTTTGGTGGTAGAAATGGCACCCTGATGAATAGAGGATGGTAGCTTAGGCTCCCCACTGATGACAAACTATTCTTCCTTTAGATTCGAGAATATTTGGCATATGAGAATGGAAAATCAAGAGATGAGCAAGAATAAGTAAGAGATGAATCAAGATGAACAAGGATTATACAAGATGATGAGATACTTGAGATTGAATATGATTTGATCACAAGATACACATGAGATGATGCAGGTGAAATTCTCCCTAGTTGAGAGAGAGTGTTAAAAGATAAAACTGTGGTCAAATTCCACTTTAGACAACTCATTTGATAGAGATAATGATTGCATTAAATTCCTCTTTTTAATAGGACCAAAATTGACCTAAATATCATTCAAATTTGATAAGGGAAAGTGTACTTATGAAGAAAATCCCACATGTGCATATTTGATAAGGTCAACCCTAAATTAAATTGGACACCCTTGGAAGGTTATAAATACAAGTGACCTCAACCTCATTTGGACATCATCATGATACATTCTTCTATTCTCTTTCTTGGTTTTTGGCACACATAGGTCTGAGGCAAATACGTAGAGGAATGGGTTCGCTCAAAGATGAAATTGCAAGGTTTGAAGCTCACATAATTTTTCAAGGGTTTTGGGCCTCAGTTGCGGGTATGACATAGAAATGACTTAACTATGGTTGCATGCTAACCAACTCATCTATGTGACTAAATATTTTCATTTGCATGCTCAATGCCTCCTCCATGCGACTGACATTTAGAGTTTTTGAGCCTTAGTTGTAGACTGCAATCACTGGCTTATAGGCTTCAGGGAGTGACTGGAATCTTCCTCGTGGCATGCATGACTCCTCCTCCATGCGACCGAGACCTAAATTATGTAATTTTAGTTGTCCAAAGATTTTACTCAATAAGCACAATGTTTGGCAGTTGACCGCATACATGGACAATTCATTACAGGCTTCAAAATCATAATTTTGAGTATAAGAATTGTTCGATTCATTTCATAGATATTGTGTAGTTATTTTTGGATAGTTGTATGCATGAATATATGGATCAGTGTACCCTCTTTTGTTGAATCATTCGATGAAAATCTAATAAGAAGAAGAATTTGAAAGGGTTTTCCCCATATTGGGTTTTGCCCTGGTCTCTAACCAACCTTGTCTCTATGCGTGAATGCTTTTCTTCTATTCTTCCTTTATCTTCCACTGCATTGATGATGATGGTATTGTTATTTCTATATAGTTGCATATGTTGTTGAATAATTATGTAAATATAAATAATATTATGATGTTATGGAGTGAACTTAATGTGTTAATGAAGAAATGCAATTATCAAAGCAAAGAACAATATCTAAGAGGCTGAAACTTGGATCATAGTAATGGGAATGCTCACAGATATCTAGTTCAATTTTCAAAGTTTAGACTACTATAATTTAGGATATATTTAGTAAGGAAATTTATATATTAGTTTGCATGAAAAATGTTTGAAGAAATGCCTAATTGGTTTAATGATTCATTGCAAACAAATTGTTTGATAAATTTCCCCATTGAAATTGTTTTTTTGTGGATGGGGATAGTATTGTCGTATGATAATATTGTTGTAGTTGATGTATGCCTAATTGCATGAAAATAATTTTAAGAAATGTGTTAAAGTCGTTTTATTACAATTTTCATACAAACTATTTGATTAAATACCTCAAAGACAGAAATCAAAAGATGCATTATTGAGTGGTATATTTCAGTTAGTATGTGGAATCAAAGCAATGTTTCTTATTTGATCCAATACAAAATGTTTAACAAAATATCTACATGAAAAAGACTACTTCATTATTTGTATATAAAGTATCTAAATGAATGTTTACATGAAAAAATGTTTGACAAAATGTATGAGAGATGAAAATCGAGTTTTTTCAAGTGTGGTTAGGATAAATTTAGTAGGGGTATGTGACAAAGTGGTATCAAAGCTTATCATAAAGCTATCATAAAAAGGAAAACATGAATTTTAGATACCCTGCAACCTCTATAAATCATTGAGGAAACTGGGTATGTGACAAGTTTGGCTAGATTTGATCAAGGAAACCCAAAGTCTAGTTTAAAGGGGGGAGTGTTAGGTTAAACTTAACTTGGTGAAAGATTCAAAGTTGTTAGGTCAATAGTGGTGGTTCTGGGCACACGGTTTTGGTAGGTCAATGGTATTTGGGCTAGTGGCTTACATGTGATGAAACCTTTAAAAGGCTTTCATATACTACATTATAATAGGCTAGAGTTGAGTGGAAGGCTCACTTGGTTGGATTGGTCAGGTTTGGCTAAGGAATAATAAACCTATTAGTTTCTTGGTTTTGGTTTTTTAGGATAGAGATCATGTTTTTTATGTGTTTTTGTTGCTATTATTAATATTTCTCTCTTAGTTTTTCATAACTACTAATCTACATCATCTATCTCTTGATCCAACTAGGGAGGATCATCCCCAACATATGTGTTAACATAGTATAAAATAATAATCAGAGAATTGAAACAAAATGTTACAGTAAATTACAGATGTATTAAATATGAGAAAAATAATATGTAGCTAGACTTATAAAATCATTATGATAATATTACCTTGACCATATAGTGGCTCATCCAGAATAAATAGGATGTCCATACATCCTCTCCAATTGATCCCTGCATATCAGTGTTGTACAAGATCAAGGATGGGATTTTCCTCTTCAACTGAAAAATTACAAGTCTCTCTACTAATTGGAATACATGGGCACTTTTCCTAGGCCCTCTTGGGAAATAAATATCCCCACATGCGCATGCATGCATCTATCACAGGCCTAGGAGGGAAGCAGGTTATTGTCAATAAAGTTCCCTAAAACCTCTTTAAAAATATAGTAAATAGCCTTGAAACAAATAGGAATAATAACCTCCCATAAAAAATAGAGCAACAATGATTCAAAGAAAAATAAAATTGTCGCAAAAATATCTCCAAGCACCTAATTAGTTGGGGGATCTAAACTAGTTATCTACATAGTAAATCAAAGGGAAACTAATGTGTTACCCATCATAGGTAAAGTGTGCTAGTTCTATGAAAATAAGGGATAGGTGCCTAACATCCTTTGCAACAAATGAATCTATTGACAACTAACCACCAACAACATGGAAGTCTGTAGCATGAATAATGTGTGGGATGACATATCTTTACAAATATGCTAATTGCATCTCTCTTTCAATCAAGGAAGTGGGGCCAAACCTCCTCCCTCTTAGAAAATCTAATAATACAATAAATATCCTCCTTCATGGAATGATACCACAAACTGGGATCAACCCTTCATGCCTTCTTAACATGATTTTAGTGACATAACAACTTTTGTAAGAATGGCGAGTCTCCCCTAAGGTATGTAAGCTCCTCATAAAACTTTAAGAGGTCAATGTTCCTTATAATGAAATGCATTTGAGGTGTAATGGGGTGAGGATCCTCTCCCTCTCCCTAGCCTCCCACTCACATACAAACTTTTAAGTGTTGACCTACTGTTGCTACTCATGTGCTTGTCATCGTGATTTACATACAATTATTTCTGGGAACAAACATGGAATTTGAAACTACAAAGCACACGCATATATAACTATGTTGTATTTGTCAAAAATTCAAAATAATTTATGATGGAAAAAATAATGTGGTAAAGAAACTAACGCACCTTTAGTGGTTCATATGCATTGGCTACAATGCACTATATCAGAAAACAAGCACCACCATATCCATGGTGCTTTATATTAATGCACATATGGTGCTTTATATTAATTTGTGCATTAGTATGGTTACGGTGCCCTATCTTATGGGGCACATTAGTGTAGTTACAATTCTCGATAGCTTATGGGGTATCAATGCTACTCTATTATTTGAACGCATTCTTGTGATAATTTTTTTAAATATAATTTCAAAAAAGTGTGCATCAAATAAAACATTTGGTGCATGATTTCTTCAAAATGTAATGCACCCTAGAAATGGTGTCCTACTTAGTGTGCCCTGCAAAAAAATGCTTCTTGCTATTTAAAGCATTTGTGTTCCTTGAGTCACATAATCCACTACAATGCAAAGTTTTAAATATAGAATTCAAAAAACAAATATCCATCCTAAAACCATTGATGCGTAATTCCTTAAATCAGTGACATGCATTGTTGATGGGGTGCCATATTAGGTAAAAATCATCGATATTATTGTAGTGCTCCATGTCATTTGTTGCGACAGTTAAAATGAAACGCATAAAGATTTGGTTGTTGAACGAGCGCCATATATTCTTTATAATGCAATAGACATTTTTAGTGCTCTTTGTATCACATCGAGGCATGTTTTGTAATTGAGAACCTAAACGGTGTTGATGTAATTTTGTTTTTAATGCACCATAACTGTCCAGACATCCTTTTGAACACATCCGTGTGGTACTTCATATATAGTTATTGCGTGCAATAACAATGGGTCATATGTGAGCCAAACCAGTGAAGCACACCATGTAAAAAAAATTATAAGTTGCAAAAATGTTCAAATTTTAAAATGTAATCCAATGAAATTGAAAATAAGTAGGTAACAAATAATCTATTTGATTTCTTCTGGTGCAAGGAGGCATGGTTTTTCTATATAGTAAAAATGAAAATGTATACCAATTTCCAAAAGTAAAAAATGAATTGAATTGATCGGTGAAGTTATCAAACCAATAAATGAATAATTTGGAGCACTGCAACTCTGGTAAAAATTCCATGTAATAAAAATTAATAAAGGAAAATTAATAACCATGGTTTATGGGACACTTATTCCAAGTTGAATGTTGGGCAAGACATCCTAGTGTGGGTGTTCATTTGGTTTATTATGGCTAAGGAAATTGGCAAAGGCAATGACAAAGGCTTTGGAAAGGAAAAATGGCATTTTTGGCACATTTATTTATGAAATAATGGAAATGAGGAGAAAAGGAAGGTGAAAGGTCACAGGTTTCATATGAGGAGGAAAATGAAGTAAAATAATAGAAAATGAAAAGAATAGAGACCTAATTGATAAAAAGGCTTCTGAGGATCAATTGGTACTTTTTTGTGAGTTCAGTTTTGGAGCTCTCTCATTATTCTCTCTCTCTCTCTTTTGGACACAGATTTTTCTTGGAGAACTTTGGCATTGGATCAAGAAAGGAAAAGAAGGTAAGAGGAAGGAAGGAGCAAGCAAGGAAGAGAAGGATCAAGCAGCTACACCAAGATTCTTTGTAGGTATCAATTTGCATGTGTGTTTTCCTTGTTAGATTTGGCATGCATGGTATTGCATGTGGTTATTTACTATTATGGCATGGATTTTTCCAGGTGTGATAGTGTTTTCAGCCTACCCTTTCCATTTCTGGATAGTCATGGTGTGATGGGATTCTCATGTTTTGTTTGAGCTAGATTTCCGGATGAATTAGAAGCTAAGTGAGGTGGATCTCCGAAAGAAAGAACACATGGGCTAGTGTTCCCTAAACCAAATTATGGATTATGGTAAAGCCATTGGTCTAGTGACCCCTGAACCGGACTATGGGTTGCAGTAAAGCCAAGTATTGTTTGCCTCGGTGGGCCTAGGAATCCTTTACCGGTTAATGGTGGGATATACGGTAAATCCTAGAGGTGGTTTCCCTTGATTAGGACTAGGAATCCTTACAGGTGAATGGCTAGATATGCGATAAAGCCTAGAGGGTGGAGTCTCAGTTTAGGTCCTAGTGATCCCTAGATCAAATTGTGGATTATAGTAAATCTGGAGAGACTAAGAGACAAGAAAATTCCTCATAGTGTAGGTGGAGAAATCCAGTGGAATCCATGCTTGTTTTGGCCTAGTGATCTATTGGAGATCATGATAAACCCTGTTATTACATGTTTATTATTTTGGCCTAGTGATCTAGTGTGGATTGTGGTAAAGCACGGTTCCTATTGATGAGGGTGTGAAGGTTTATCCTCGGGATGCCCTGGTTGATTCTTTTGGTTTGAGTCCCACATTCATGCTTGGAATATGGCACAAGGGTGAATGGACGAAAAGAGAATTAGCACAGGCATTCAATGGTCGGGTGGAACATGGTAGTCCCATCCTGGGCTAGCTTTTGCATTCATTAATAAGAGGTTCTTTCCTTGACATCTTATGTGTAAATGTACTGGTGTATATGTGGATTATATGGCCGATGTATCCTTGATATTTCTGTTGTTATTATGCTGGTTATAAGCATGTTTTATGATAATGATGATGTACGGCTCTATTCATGTTTTGATTTGTAAATGAATGAATAATGTATCTATGACCTAATAGATGATAATGTAACTAATGATATAAAGGAACAATTCTTCTTAGCGATTCTCGGATAAGTATGAGACCCCTATGCTCAAATCTTTTGTTTACACTTGTAGATTACATATTTGTGACATGTTTGACGAAATTACTGTCATGGCTAGTATGGGTCCAATCTAGATCTTGTCCTTGTTTTTTGAAAATGCATCTTTGTTATGTTGTGTAAATTCATTTCCGAAAGTGTCATTGAGTTTTGGGCAATGACATGGGCTTTGGGCTTGAAAAGGTGGCTCAAATCCCAGAGACATAGGAACAACATTGGGCAGAAAAGTCCTTGGACGCATGCATATCGATGCTGTGGGAGTGTCCAAAGCCTCCTGGATGCATTATTGTCCATATCAAGGGAGCATGCAGGGGTTTAATAGTATAAAACTTTAGTTGGTCTTAGGGCTAACTACCTGAGTCGTTGGGATGGCTCTTGGGAGTTCTATTGCTGATGTGGAAGGACTGTATGGTGTGTTTCCTTCGATTCCACTTCCTTAAGGTCACCTAGGAGGTTGAATCTTATCGTAGTATCCTCTTGTCTCATGTTTACCATAGTTGGCCGGTTACTTGGGTAGATGTGGGATGAGGATGTTACAACAATAGGGTAGTGATCTAACAAGGCTAAACACTAGTGCATTTATAAGAGATTGGATGCACAAAAGGAATGAATTGTGATAATGAAATTAGGTTTGGTAATTTCTATTTATTTACCCTATCATTGTGCATCCAACAATAATACACACCAAGGTGTTCCTTTTACTTGAATGCAACAATGTGGTTTTTTATGCACACAACTTTTTTAAATTTACCTTAGCATGGTGCACCAGAAAGAAAAATGTATTGGCATGTTTACTGGTAATAAGACACACCAACAAGCTTATTTCTTTATCAATATATTTTGTTTTTTTTGAGGTGAACATTAATGTTTGTTATGCATGAATATTCTATATGCACTGGCTTGTGCATTTAGTTAAGCACATTAGTAAAGTTTTATGTTTTTTTTTTTTTTTATAGTAAAAGAAAGTTCTATCCTGATCCAATGTGGTCGTCTCATGTGCACCAATGTTCTTTGTTACTTTGCAACAATGTTATGCATTTTTATGTTTTTAAAATTAAAAAATGATATTTTACTATTTAATAATAATAAAATTCATCAGTACACCTTATTTTGTAAGCATTAATGCATCCATGTCTCAAGAGCACTGGGGTGTGCACATGATTAAGGTGCATCGATTAGAAAATCCCCACAAAAGCTTATGGCCACTGGCCTCCATTAGCAACCTCCCTTATAATTAAAGAATGGATAAATTTTGGGGGACGTTTTATAAAATCCTCTAGTACAAGGTGTTCTTATTGTAGTGATTGATTTGTGAGGTTATCCCTAGAATGTAATCAATATAATTGTTTCTTCCTACCTACAATAATGTGTACTAAGAGAGAAGAATATTCTTGAGGGACCATCAAGCAAAGAAAGGAAAGATCTTGCTTATGTTGTGTGGAATAGAGGATGAGAATGTTATATCTAATTTATGGTTGACTGAGTTACCTAGAGTGGTCATGCATTGAGTAGACCAACTTAGCATTTGAGAAAGTGGATTGGCTTGAGAAAGTTGTGAGTATGTAGCTCGATTACTTTGCCTTGATGATACCATAGCCTAGCTTAGGTGTGTCATTTTACAATGACTACGTACAATCAGGTGGAAAAATCCTTGTATGTAGCCAATTTCTTAGAGTCCCTTTGGTTAAAAGGTATGTATTGTCCCTATGTATAATTTTTCAATTTAATTCTTTCTCTTTGTTTATTAGTGAAATGGGAATTTATTTCCGTTGTTTTTGTTGGTTTCTTGTTTAATTATTTTGCTACATTTATTCAACTAAATGCATGTATGCATTCTAATGGTGTTGGGATTTTCATGGCCAAAATTATTAAGGGTTTGCATTCTAAATTTGAGGTTGGTTAATCCATGGAAGCGGGTATTATAGACAGGGGTGTGCCCATGGTTATTTAGCCTATGGTTTATTCAAAATGCATAAACTCATTTTTTGTAATCAACATGTGTTTATTCTCAATTAGGAAAATACCTCCTATAAGAATGTCACAAATTGAGGAGACAAAGGAGGCAATATTAAGAAGTTCATCACCAGAGTGATTCTCGAGATATTTGATGAAAGAATATAAGTATTTTGATGCATAAATCACTGCATTTTTTTGGATGGCCATGGCTACATGTTTAACTATAATGAAAATATTGGACAGGAGATGGGTAACTAATTCCACTATTTGAGCCCGTAAACTAAAAGGAGAAATATGAATTTGGTAGTGGTTGGTAGCATGTATACACACAATTGCATGTAAAGGGTTTGAAGTTGGAGGAGTCATTGAATACCTCTTGATGCAACAGCTTGAACTCACAATCATCTTGATGTAGGGTGAAGAAATGAAAAGGACGAGAAGTGGGCCTAATGTGAGCCAACTAGTTGGACTTGGGTCGATGTAACCATGGTTGTGGTGAGTCTCAGGGACCATCACATAGCCTACACATAACAAGTTTAACAATATGTCAAGAAGGTTCACCATATGATTATCAACAACAATAACAATACACAAAAGACAAAGATGCATCCAAGGTTTTCAAATCGAGTGTTTTGTGTTCTTATGAATCAGTGAAATATGTGGTCCATGGAGATGGTGTTCAAGAAATTTTTTAAGGATCCACACTTATCTTAAAGTGTAAAAGCATTGGCTAATCTACTAATTCTTAAAATAGCAAGTATAAAATGTTCGTTTAAAATAAAATTATTCAAATTTTTAAAGATTATAAATATATATATATAATATTTATTTAATGGTTATTAAAAGAAAATAATTTATTAAAAAATTAACCCATAACAAAATTTAACCCACATACAGTAATTATTCACATGGCTAAATGTACACATTGAAAAAGTCTCGAATAAGATCACAATAAAATAAAGGTTTTCAATAGAGTAGGGACTATTATGGACTTATACCATTTAAAATATATTTTTGAATGTATGAATGGATTCAACATCCTCAAATGCCCATGAAACATACAAATTGTATAGATTACATAACATTAACTTAACATTCCAAAAAATCCTCACACAATTTTAGACAAAATTAACAAAAAAAAATGACAAAAATAGTAAAAAACTTCTAACAATTATACTACCACATATGTCACATATTCATGTAGTCTAATTGTTAAATAGTTTTGACCTTCCAACTAAAATAATAAAAACTTGTGCACCTACACATATTCTAATCATTTAAATAACATGTTGCTTAACATTCATTGAAAGATTTTCCCTTAACTAAAGGTAGGTAAGGAAAAGCGACAATGTGATTAGATTTTACAAAATGTTAATGGGTGACAGGTTCAAAGGGGTTTATATAGGGAGATTGAAAAAACATGGTACTTAATATTCATTGAAAATTTTCCCATTAACTAAAGGTAGTTAAGAATTGAATTGAAGAATTTTAATGATGTCCGCAAGACCAAAATGGTCTAAGGGACCCAAATATCCAACCAACAAAACATCACATAATCAAGTTTCTCTCTATAACAACCCTCTTGGCATGAATCATGATAAAAACGTTTCACATATACTGTCCACTTTCAAGTCACTTTCGAATAGAGTATGAATGTCCTTATAGGCAGGACATTCCATGATGAAGTTCCATTTGGTTTCAACTACTCCTTCCCCACAAAAGGCACAAGTTTTTTCTTCCTACACTTCTTTGGAGCTGTCCATCTACCTGTTTCACATCTAAGATGATGGGATCCGGTCCTTAGTTGTGTTATTAAAATTTTATCCTTTCCCTTTATTGCAGTACTCAATTAGGCATTTTCATCATGCGACCATGTTGGGTTAAAATTATTGACATATATCATTTTTTTACGGCCCACATGGCAGTGTTGAATTTTTCATGCACCCATTTTTTTATTTCCACTTTAGAATTAGGACAATCCTGCCAATTGATTCCCCATTTTCCCATCCACTTGTCATTTTGCTTCCTCCAAGTTTTCTTCCTATGCTTTAACTCTTCTACCACAACCAACTTGGGTCAATGGTGTTCATCCATGCCATCCACCTTTTTTAAATACATTAACAAATGAATGATTGCTAAAGATTCCATCGGAAATAAACTAGCCTCCACCAACAAAATCTCATATGGAATTGTTGATTTGACTTTAAGGTTACTAGTGATAATGTGTTTTTGAATTCTTTCTACTTGTCTCCAATTTTGATCTAACTTGCTTCTCCCCCAAACTTGGCACCCATAGAGGACCATCGAAGTAATTAGCAATCCAAAAAGAGTTTCCCTAGCTTTCCAATCCCATAATTCCACTTTCCTGCATCTATTTTGAAGAAGGTAAGAAGCTCTCCATCCCCCTTGAATTATTTTAGTTTTGCACGTCTTCCAACTGAGCCTGTTGTGAAAACAATTCCTAGGTACTTGTATTCTTCCATTATCTCCAAGGATTTTCTCTCAAAATAAATCTAACTTGTTGTTTTTCTGCTTCAAAGAGAGGATCATGACTTGATTTTTGCTAGTGTTTACTTGCATCCCCACCTCATGACAAAAGAACTCCAATGCCTTCAAATTCTCTCTCAAACCATGAGCATATTTTGCAATTAAAATAAGATTGTCTAGATACAACAACAACTTCACCACATATCCAGTTAGTTGAACATCCTCTCCACTAGCGTTGTTCACCCATTCTTCCAACTTATCAATATATAAATTGAAAAGCATGGGGGAAAGAGGGCGCCACTGCTTAACCCCAATGTCACTACCAAAGCATTTAGAAAATCCTTCCTTGGTTCTGAGTTTGTGCTAACTTTCCCATAAAGTTTATAAACAACTGCTCTATACTCCCTTGGAATTTCGAGCTCTTCCATTCTTCTCCAATGTTTGTCTCTAGGGACAATGTCAAAATATTTCTTGAAGTCAATGAAGCAACAAAAGGACTCCCAACTCTGGACATCCCAAAATTTTTCAATGAAGTTCCTAAGAGTTATGCAATGATCAATGGTAGAGTTCCTTGACCTAAACCACCTTGCCCTTTAGCATTTTTACCCTCTTCTTCTACCTAGTTGTTCATTCTATGCTCCAACATGCTCCCAAACAATTTTCCAAGGAGAGGATTGACCATAATATTGCGGTAATTATAGGGATTATTGATGTCTCCACTTTTTTAAAGAGGGATAACAATGCTCATAGTCCATTCCATTGGAAAATTGCCTATGACATTGTTGAATATCCTTTTAATTATTGGGGATAAGTTCTCAATTCCCCACTTTAAAATCTCTGCCTGCAAACCATCAATGTCTTGAGCCTTACCACGTGATAAATTTTTTATACCCCGCTTTACCTCCTCCACTGAGAATAACTCAGTTGTAGTGTTGGTTAAGGGGGGGTTACTTTTCTCCTGATATCTCTCATATAGAAGCTTCACATAATCTAACTACTGCGCAACTAATATATTATTACATGTTTTCTTTGTCTTTTGTTGTAGCTCCCACCAAAAACCTTTGGGGTTGTGCTTTCCCAAAGAAATTAATTCATTCCTTCTAGAAGCCACGTAACTTTTTTTTTTAGTTTTAATAAGATTTTTATACTTCTTTAGGGCTTCACTATTTGTCTCCTTCTTAAGCGACCTTTTGGCAGCGTTGCATTCTTCATCATACCAAGGATTAGTTGGAAAAGTGTTTGATACCTTCTTCTTAGGATGAGACCTTTCACACACCTCTAAGGCTTTGTGAATTAGAGGAATCAACATACTATTGCAAAAGTACTTTGTTCCTTCCCTATCTTCATTGACATCTATGTTGTTTTTTGTCATATGACAGTGTTGTTCTAGAGCAGCAATAAAGAGCTCTTGATTCTCTTGGTTCATGAGGATTCTCCCACTTGCATGAACTTTCTTTTGAAACTGGTGAGTTTGCACTTCCTAAAGCCCACTTGTGTGCATGTGCAACTTAATAAATATAGGTAAATGGTTTGAATTCATCTCAATAGGACAAACCTCAATCTTGAAATCTGACACGTTGTAAATAAAGCTCTGGGAGCATATCACATAGTCTACTACACTTTTCCCATTGTAAGTTTTACATGTGATGCCACCAAATCTTGGCAAAACTTTCATGCCATTGCAAATGACCATTTTGTATAGGCTACAAAATCCTAACAACTCAATGCCAAAGTGGGACACCCTCCCATTCCCATCCTAAAAAGTCATTTTCCACGTGTGATCCTCATTCTCCTCTAACCAAAGAAAGTTGGTGTCCATATTCTCACCACTTCCCAATTGAATAGACTAATTGTTTGTTGTCATAGCATTAAAGTCCATAATTAACATTATATCTCCTAACAACCTGAAGGAAAAAATCTCTCTTTTCAAAGCAGCAAAAGGGTCATCGCTATCTAAATTGGTCTTCTTAGAGTTTTTTGGGGCAAAGTAACATGCGACCAACTTAAATGTTACTTTTTTGTTAGTTATACTCAACCATATAAATTGTTTATTTGGATCTTCTTTTTCTACTTTTACTATTCTGCCCCATGATTCTCTTATTAGGATTGTGATCCCTACATGTTCTTGTTTCTTCATTCCGCACTGAAACTTTATTGAATCCTTCATATTCTGAAATCCTACCGGCCTCATGCTCATGAGTTTCTAGAAGGATAATGATGTCCTTCCCTTTTTCTCTAGGCCCCAACCTCGGTCCTCTCCTCCATGGAAAACCTTTACAATGCCAACCCACTATGCTTAGATACTCCTTGGGGGGGGGGGGGGGGGGGGTGTGAATCCCTATTTCTGACTTTTTGAATGCTCATTGATTTGTGCTTTCCCATTTTTCAACCATGCCCACTTTCCTGCTTCTCTTGTTGATTTCACCTTCTCCCATTCCTTCCTCCATTCTTCCTGTTGGTCCAATGTCAAGTCATCATCTAGGTAAATGTGAGTGCCTCTAGTTAGGATCCTATTTTTTAGGATATCTATTTTGTCTTATGTGCTTCTTAAAGTAATTCTCATGTGTCTAATCCTTCTGTTTTTTTATTTCCTACATATCCTATTTCCTTGCTAAATATAACCTATCCATTTCAATTCATCCTTAAGAAAATCCCTTTTTAAAATATGTGTTCTCTCTTTCTCTCCACAATGCTTTAAACCTTTGATGATGAAATTTACGACCTTGTCTTGTCTATCTTTTTCTTTTCTTATTTGCCTCTTGATTTGTCTCTCTATGGTTTCTTTTTGCTCAACCAACTGTTCCTTTACTATTTGAGCCTAGGGTTTAGCCTCTTTTATTTGTTGTCTTAGTTTGTTTTCTCTCATTTCCATGATTGCAATTGTTGATTGAAGCTCTTCCATCTGAATTTATTTGTTAATTGTCCTTGTCCTTGTGTATTTTACCACTACCACTTTTGCATGCTCTAATTCATGTTTTAATGTGACCAACTCTTGCTACCCTCTTTCCATATTGCTTTGCAAGTTTATTGTCTACTCTTTGATGATCTTGTTTTCCTTTTCAAGTTTCTGATTGACCTCTGAAATTTCTTTTAACTTGAGATCATTGAATTGCCCTTTTAGCTCAATGAAATCAATTCTTTTTTCATGCTCATGAGTTCGCTTACATAGAGATTAGGCGACCATAACAACTGAGTGGTTGTGGGGTTGTATGTGTCCGTGTTTTTTCCTTCTCTATTTGCTGGTGTAACTTTTATTTCACCTTGCATTAGACTAGACCCCTTGTGTAGATAAAATCACCTTGTTTTTACTGTTGACCGCACTCAGCCTTGCATGTTCCTCTATCAACAACTGTAACTTGGTCACAACACTTGCATTACTTTTTGCTAATTTCGGTAGGATCAATGTGAATTTTTTCTTCGTGATTGTCTCAGTGTTTTGGCATGTCTGCGCCTTAAAATCCCCTTATACTGCTTCTCATTCACAAAAATCAACCTTTCCTTTGTGTTTAATGCATTCGTTTGATGCAACCCAGGCAAGAGGGGATTCCAAGTCTCATTTACACTCTCAATGAGAGTGTTGTGGTAGGGCTCCCTAGCTCCTCATGGGATTAGAAAAGTGTGGTTCCAGGGTGTGCACCAACCCTCTTCTGAAAGCCCCTTAAAAAAAACCCTATATTTGCATTTGAAATCTGTTTACTGTTTCCCACTTATTTGATAGAACTTACCCTACTTTCAAGATTCGTGCGTGTTTGTTTTCCACCAAAACAAGTGACTTCTCTACACTGGACCCCCTGTCTCCATACTAAAATATTTTTGATTTTAAACTTTTATTGCTAACAAAAGTTTAATGGGCCCGATTTTAAGGAGCTCTAATTTGATGCTTTGAAATAAAGACCAACAAAAACACCATAAATAATATGAAAATGAGGGAAATGTGGGTCTGATCGGTTCCTTTAGCTGAAAATGAAATTTTGTGTGCTCCTTGGCTGAGCTTTGTCTGGCCCCCAAGAAAGTTGCTTTGGCTGGGCCTGGGAATGTTGCCCCTGTAACACTCGCCCCTTAAAAAAAAGGGCCCTAACTCGTTCATTGTTGCCCCGTCGCTCCTTGCCCTCACTTCAAATCTCGCTCCTCCGCGCTCAGGCCCTCAACTCTCAACGTTCAACGCCCCTCCCTCATGTTCAAGGCTCCCTGCTCAGTGCTCAAACACTCAAATGTTTAGAACCTCATAGCTCATACACTCGGCCACCCAGACGTTGAAACACTCTCAGTCTCACCTCTCGCTCTTGCTGCCTCACTGCTACCTCCGCTCATCGTGAATAGATTTTACTAAATATTAATGGATAACAGGTTCAAAGAGGTTTTTGGAGGGAGATTAAAAAGGTAGGCTAATAAGTAAGAACATTAATGGTAGAACTAGGTAGGCTAATAAGTAAGAACATTAATGGTAGAACTGAGAAATTTCATATAGATATGATGTGGAATGTGGTGTAAATTAGAATTCAAAATCTATTTTTTTATTAAATTTAATAGTAAAACCAATTTATCAAAGATATTTATCATATTAATTAAAGTATGCCATTAAAATTGGAAAATATTATCTATTCTAATAATTAAATTATTTCATAATAAATAATTTACATGTCAAATACCAAATTGCATTATTATCCTAGCTAATATAATTATTTCATAATAAATAATTTACATGTAAACTACCAAACTGCATTATTATCCTAGCTAATAATATTTTTATGATTGTAGGTTGAGAGAGAAAGATTGCATCATTATCATAGATAATAATATTTTTATGATTAAAAATTATAATAGCATACATATTTATTATTTCGTGTAATAAACGATTTAGACATTAAATCCCATCTTATCATTATAATAATAATATTTATAATATTTTAATGATTGTGAGTGGCCACCAAGGTTATGATAGCGTTGAAGGCATTAGTACTTTTTATTTTCAAAATAGCGTTGAAGGCATTATTACTTTTTATTTTCAAAATTGCAATCAACTAATCTCAATTGTCATCCTTAGAATAAAAAATGCAAAATTTATTACAAGGAGCCGTGGATGGTAAGTGACGTGAAATATGAGGCGAGGACGAAAGTGGTGAGCCGTTGGTGGGATAGAGGCGGGGCCGTATTCACTTTTGACGAGGTCATGTTAACGAGTTTGTTATTGGGTATTAAATGTTTGTTTAGTTGCAAGTTTGATAGTTATTTAAAATAGATGAGCGCGGTGTTTTCCGAATACTTCATCTTCACCGAAAACTATATGGCTATTAAACTTGCAACTAAATAAACATTTAATGCCCAATAACAAGAGCTCAGCTCGTTAGTACTTGCGGGGCCACATTTACTTTTCACTGCGAAGTTAAAAGATTCGGATTTTTGTACACTTAATGGAGTCCGTATCGTGGCACTGTGGACAGAACATCGCGTGAAGGAAATTCACACGCTGAAAGGGAAATTTCGAAGATGGGTAGCCATTAACGTGACGAGTCGATTTGGGAAGACTCGTTGGACGGGACCCATATGTCTGGAATCCGGAAATAGGCATGGAAAGTTCCCGGAAGGGAATGGGTACAGGGTAAAGCTGGAAAAAAATTATAGTCTCAAACATTACTATTATTATTTTAGGGTAAAATTACATTTATAAGTTTTGGTAGAGAATATTTTGAACCATTAATGGTTGATCATCTGACCAGGAGAATGTGATTTAAAAATGAAGTTAAATAATGTGATATGAAATTTGAACTGTAAAATAGTAACCATTCAAATAAATAATAGGAAATGGAGAATAAAAGAGAATCTGATTTAAAAATGAAGTTAAATAATGTAAATATGAAATTTGAACCGTCAAATGGTAACAATTCAAATAAATAATAGGAAATGGGCAATAAATTAAAGTAGTTTTTAAGTGTAACTTTTTGGAGTTTTTTCGCAGATTTCTAATCTTGTTTATAAATAAGAAAAATATAAAACTAAAATACCAAAAAATTAAACTAGCAAAAGAGAGGTGAATAGGATTGGATTTTTAAATTGAAAGAGTTTGTGTTTAGTCTTGTTTATAAATAAGAAAAATATAAAATTAAAATACCAAAAAATTAAACTAGCAAAAGAGAGGTTGATAGGATTTTTAAATTGAAAGAGTTTGTGTTTTCCAAAGTAAGGTTTTTTGCAAAATTTTATGTTATAGTAAAAAATTGCATAAAATAATATGAAAATTACGTATTTAACAATACATAGAATACATAAAAGAAATGAAGTTTTGTATAAACATGAAAATTACATAATAAATTAAGATACAACAATTAAATATGATATTCTTAATACATCAAATAAAGTAATTGTGTTATGAATGTTCCAATGTAGTATGGAACAAAGGTAATGTCATGTCCTTCCTTGCCCTATCCCGATGTAATAAAAAATAATAAAATAATAAGAATAAAAATAGTTGACTCATCGTATTCTAGGTTTATGAGAAGTCATGGTATTCATGTTGAATATAATCTATTTAAAGGGAAAATTAAACCAACAAATTAACAAGATCAAGAGGCACTTAGACTACTATAGATGGGCATCAAATACAATCATACTTAGAATATTTGGGAATTCCACCAACAGTAAAGATTTGAAACAATTAGCCTCCTATCCATAAGATTATAAAATATTCTCTTATTCCAAATCATTATCTATGCATAACAGAAGATGTATTATCCTCGCTGTAGTCTAACCAGCCTACAAATTTGCCCTGAAAATCATGGAAATTCTGGCAAGAATTTGATAAAATATGGCAGGGAATTTTGTAAATCCATGTTACAACTATCAAACTTCAAGTTTTTGGGTGCCCTAGATGTTTTTGATGGTGCTGAATCCATTTCCACCATCAAAAACATGATTCAAACATTGTTATTGGGAAATTTTTTGAATTTTTTTTGTCGGATTCTGGCCACTTTTGACTGTCCGGGCAATTCCTTTGCCTCGGTAGACAACGCCGTTAATCTATGAAGAAAACCGTCAGTTATAAGATACTTTTCTATGCTAGAAGAGCCTTTACAAGTCAATAAATCTAGGAGGGAGAGATTCATTTTCTGCACCCTTGATTTTTGTCGTCAAATTCAAAACCCCCTTAGAAGCAACAAGCATATATCAAATTCAAAAGAAGGAAGGAGTACAAAGCGACTATAAATTAGAGGCAAGATATTTGATCGAGAATACAAAGATAAATTTCAAGGAAGGAGTACACGAAATTATACATCAGAGGTAAGAGATTTGATCGAGATAGTTGTGAGACCTTTGTTTTGAGTGTTTATTTGTCTAAAACGGTGTAGGAAATGGCCCAGGGTCCAATGGAAAATATGTTTACAATACAACAGACAATGGGTCAAATATTATGTTGTATGTGCAGTATTTCCATGCCACCTAAACACAACAAACATGTGTGTTAATTGTATATGATTATGAACCCAAGTGGATATCACATAAGGTATACAAAAACACGTAGCAATCCTTCATTACCATGAATGTAATTTGTATTTACAACCCCCCAAAACATGGATAAAAGCCCAGTTAGAATCCAAGGAACTCTTTAACATTTTGCATTAAAAGGCTCAAGAATTCGAACAAGGTTAGGCTTGTACATGGTGAATTCATATGGACCAAGCCCCAATATAAGAGAATCAAGGTCAAGTTCAGAATATATAAGGAAGTGCTCAATTGGGCTATATTAGAACATGCCTATGTTGTTGAATATGTTCAACAAGATTAGATGTGTGAACTCTATACAAGGGTTCAGTCTAACCTAGATCAATATGTGGTTGTTGTGCAAGTTAGGCAACATGTTAACCACAGGAGAACATTTTTCTATCTAGAATATTTGATTCTCAAGTATGGTGCAACTGCCAATGTGACCGTTGTAAAACCTCTCGTTAACTATGCCAGATGAAAACTTTCATGTAGAGATTGAACCCTGCATCCAATCTTTAATTATTCATCATCTAATGGAACCATAGATGCATGGTATTGTTTTCACCTAATGATTTACACCACCAAAAAAAAGAATTTCCAAGGTCTAAACAATTTTCAACGAATTCAATTTTCAATAGGTTCATAAGTTTTACTTATTGATACATTCTTTCAATCTCTACTGCATCAATGAAAACATTGTCAACAAAGGAGACAAAGTTTTGAAAAGCATCTTCATCATTTACAATACCATTAACAAAAACAACAGAAAGTTAGACCACATAACCTTAAACAACAATAATAGAATTTCGAAAAACAACGACATTAACTACAAGATTATTAATAGAATCAACATAACTTTGGACCATTACAACAACAACATAAATGGAAAGGACACGAGTGGTATCAAAACTCTTGTCATATTAAATTTCAATCAAAACATTAGTAGATAAACCTAGAATTTGACCACGACTCCGTTGACAAAAAAAAATTCCAAAAAAAATTGCATTTCTAATTTACAATGCATTCAAAACAAGTCTTCAAGCTTGTCAAGAAGAGAATACAGGCTTGTATGGTATTCACCTAATGGTTTGCACTACTAGCAAAATAATTTGCCACTTCAAAGGTAAGTGGAACATATTTCCAAGGTCTAAACAATTCTTAACAAATTCAATTTTCAACAGGTTCACAAGTTTTACCTATTGATACATTCTTTCAATCTTTGCTACATCGATGAAAACATTATTAAAAAGAGTCATAAAGTTTTGAAAAGCATCATTTACAATACCATCAACAAAAACAACAAAAAGTTGGACCACAAAACCTTGACCAATAGCAACAAAAGTTTGAAAAACAACATTATTAACTACAAGATTATCAATAGATTCAATATAAATTTGGACCACAACAACATTAAAGTAAAGAATATCAACGACAACAACATAAATGGCAAGGACATGAGTGGTATCAAAACTCTTGCCATATTAAATTTCAATCAAAACATTATAAGATAAACCTAGAATCTCACCACAACTTTGTTGACAAAAATTTCCATATGATTTTGCATTTCTATTTTATTCTAAACAAAATTCATTTTACTCATCAAGGTTGTGACAAATTTACAATGCAATCAAAAGAAGTCTTCAAGCTTATCAAGAAAAGCATTCGGGCTTGTCAGGGTAGTCTTTCGCATCCATTCATAATTTGTTGCAAGCGTCATATGTAAGCACTTAAAGCATTCATCAATATAGTTGATTTAGGAGAAACATGTGTACTATGTTTTAATTCTTCATTGTTTGATTATCCCTAATAGTAGTAAAGAAGCTTCAATGTCATAAATGTTTAACAACTACACAAGATGAACTGTCATTATACAAACATTGATATTGCAAATGAATTGTAAATGGAAGTTGTAGCAAAGTGCATTCTTAAGAATGCTTATAAGGCAGGGGCGTGGTAAGGATATATTGGTATCCATTTTGCACACTCATGATTGATGCATGTGTTGTTTTTTTTCTTTCGAGTATGGGTATACTTTTTTATTCAATTGGGATTGCATATCTAATAGGCATATAGAGGATTCAGAACTTTGTGATTGCTATAATGTCAATGCTCAGAATTCTATTGGAAACAAATGCAGTTTTGGTTAGATACTTCCAAGCAATTCTTCAACATTCAACAAATTGCATTAAATTTTTTTAAACATAACTAAAAAAATTTGATATTGAATTTTAATTTTCATGGTCATTTGTACAATATCTAGATATATTTAATCAATTTCACATAGGAAAAGTGATAGACATCAGAAAGAAGATTCTCAAGTTCACCATAGATATGTTGAAAAGAACAAAATGCAAATAACATATATATTAAAAGTATGTGATGTCATACATATGTAATTGATAGTGAGGAACTAATCATACATACAATAAAAGTATGTGATGTCATACATATGTAATTGACAATAGTGAACTAATCATATATGCAATAAAAGTATGTGATGTCATACAAATGTAATTGACAACGAGGAACTAATCATATATATAAGATGAGGCATGACATTGAAAACACCAATTAATGTTTATTGTGGTGTCAAGATGTGAATGGAGTTCTCGCCAATCAACACATATTTTCCTGTTGACGTCTCTTTCATGGATGTGGATTATTTTTTTTAGGGGTTGTCTTATCTTGTGAAGGAAGGTAATAGTTGGCGCAAACGCTAAAGAGGCAGTGATTATGGTGGGATGATCTTGGTTTGTATATCTTGCAATGCAATTTCCTGCACTAAATTTCTCAACAATATTCATATAACATGTATAAATAGGCTGTATCCATATCTGTTAGTCATAAGCGAAGAAAAATAGTAATTGTTAGTGGAAGTGTATGTTGAGAGCCTTGTTTAATGTCATACCCTATGATTTATGTATTGTTAAATCCCATGTAATTCAAAGGGTTATTTGTCGACATGAACCCTGGAAGTGTATGTTGAGAGCCTTGTTTAATGTCATACCCTATGATTTATGTATTGTTAAATCCCATGTAATTCAAAGGGTTATTTGTCGACATGAACCCCTTGTGATGGGGGAAATGGGTACACATGTTGGATGTGAAATGTCCCATGTTGTTCCTTTGTATTGGTGGAATTCAACTACCACGAAGGAAGACACCTCTGGGGGCTTTGATTCAGGTGCATACAATATTGAAATGACTTTTCCAAGCACACCATTAACAAGGTCTGCATTTACCCACAAGTTGTTGGTGAGTATAACTTTTTGCTCATTGCATAAGAGTGTATTTACTTTCAAATGTGCATCTACTATTGTAGCAAAAGTTTGTTGTCTTTGTTGCACTGCAAAGAAAACTGCAATTGACATGTTCAATTTTTTCAGCACTATTTTATTATGCAAAGACACAAAACTATTCATTGCATATAGGTGTGTGGAATCTTAGAATGTTTGATGCTTGTCATGCATGAAAAAGGAGTTTGTCCTTGACATTAGGAGTTTCCTATCTTCCAGAGTAGGTGTTCCATTCCTTAGGTTCACGAGGAGTTGTCAGAAAGCAACTTGGTAAGGGTTAACACCTTGCTGATGAAAAAAAGTTGAAAGTGTTATGAATGTGTTAAAGGTGTGCCAGAGTGCATTGCAACATGATGTGCCAACATAAAAAGGAATGTATTTCACAAGTGACAACTAGCCTAAATCTCCAACAAGGATAATGGAGTGATTGTCGAATCATGCATTTCATTCATAGGGGAACATTTCTCTTAGGCAATTGTCAACATGGGAAAGCATTTTTGGACTAATGAGGCTCATATCATCAATTAGAGTGTACTTGACATGGTGAAGTTAGGCCTGGAGGTGTATAAGCGATTGTCCTTCAAGAGGATGGAGTGATTGGATGAGGATGTGAAGGGAAGAATGGATTGTAAGGGCATTTAATGAAAGTTGCAATGCTAGCGGGTGCAAGTAGAAGCAAGGGTTTTGTGTTTGTTGTGGAATTTGCCATAAGTGCACTTTGTAGACATCCAATTAAACAAGGTTTGTCTATCCCAATTGTCCCTTGGATGATCATTTTGAGTGTAGGGATTGTAAAGTGTTTTTGAAGTGAGAAAGAACAATGTTAAAAGTTGTTCTTTGGGTGGGAGAGAAGGAGTGATCTTGGTGTGGGATTTAAAAAGGATGATGTTGGATTTGGGTAGTTAAAAAACTGAATTCAATGAAATGTATGGCAATTTCTTGCTAGTGGAGAGGATAAAATTATGCGAACAATTATGGTTAGCATCAAAGTCGCGATGACCAAGAATTTCAAGGTCATCAACTTCAATGGTGTAGCTTGGGTGGAGGTGAGAGAGGATTTTCCATTCATCCATGTGCATGGAGTCAGGAGGGGCAACTTCAAGAGTAGATGGACCTTCGAGATGTGGAGATTGTGGGTTTTTAGGCTCTTGATGAACATGCAATGGTGTATATGCCCCTTCTTGGTTCCTAGTGTGCAAGTATTTCCTCATCAGTGCAATCAACGTCACCAGGGAGTGTGTGGGAAGGAAAATATAATAGTAGTTCACTCCAACAAAAAATTACATAATAAGGATCATTAGGAGAAGGGGTGGTAGTGTATCGTGGAAAGACATGAACAATCATTGGAGGGAATATGGGTTTCCATTTTTTTTTACTTTCTTCGAGCAAAAAATGACCAAGGGCGTGCAACTTCAAAGAGAGGCAATAGTTCCAATGAACTAATCTATTCATGTATGCAACAATGAAAGTTGGTGTTGAAAGGGGGTTTTCAGAATCATGAGAAACGCGCTTGAAAGCAATTGTGTTAACATTCAAAGAAACAAATGTGTGACTGCAAAGTGAAAGTGGTAGTTTTTGTAACATATGGCATATTTCTTGTGCCCCAATGTCTCTATTTTCAATGGTTTTTGTAAGGAGTTCCTAGATGACATTAATAGCAGGGGCTTCTGGAGGCATATTTTGTGAGAGGTGTGATAAAATTTGACTATAGCTTTCTGATATTGTTTTTTCTTTTTTCGCATACTTTGAAATGTAGCTTAACACAACATGGCATGATAGAATGGGCTGACAATCAACATTTTCTCTCCAAATGGAAAGTAGATCGACATTGTGGATGTTCAATCTATCATCATTGCGAGCGAGGATGTAGGTGTTTTGACTTTTATCATCAATGAACATTGAATATGTGGAGTTTAACTCCCACAATACTCCATATCGACAACTAATAACATTATATTTTTTGCGAAGGTAGGAATATTCATGACACTTATTGTGTCATTGAACCCAATTGACAAGATCTTCATATTCTTTAGACTAGGTCACCATGAAGATCGATGTTGTGTCAAGAAGACATGGGTATTGGATTGTTGATTAGTGAAGTGTAGGATTTTGATGCTAGACTTCCTATAGATTCCAAGAAGATATGTAATGATCGAAATAATTCTTAGCATTGGTGACTTATGTTTCATTGTTCCAATCGAAAGCATCCATATTTGGTGTATCTTGCAATCGAAGTGTTGAAAAAAGCAATAAGAAATGATAAAAATAGCATTTCTATAAATAACATTTCAGGATATACTCCAACTTTGTTGGAAATAGCAAAAAATAGAAATGCTATAAATAGCATTGATATAAATAGTATTTTGGGATAGATTCAAATTTTAATTAGTCCCTGAATTAAAATTCGAATTCAGTCTCACCAACTGTTTGAAAAATAATTAATTAATTCATCTTGAGTTAATTAGTTGGAGAAAATCAAACATGAAGTCTATGTGAAGACATGCAACAGTTATCCCTTTGATTGAGGAAGACCCTTAATTAAGGAGATAAGGGATGAGTTGTAATATAGTTAGCTCAGTTAAACTGAATTAGGTCCAGTTAAATTGTTCCAGGCTTGGAGAACTAGATGTGAGTTTAGTCAGTTAATGCATGCATGCATGCAACTAGTGTTCTCCAGATAACTGAATATTCTCTCATAAATAACTCATGCATGTCAGTTCAGAGAAAGACCCAGTTGAGATTAAAGGAAGGGATAGTGTACTATCAGTTGGAAGAATTTTCCTATATAGGAAACTCATTCATGTAGAAGGAATTATCTCCTTCAGCATTGCGCAGTTAGTTCAGAGGTCAGTGTTATGTGTGAGGTGAGAATCACAGAAGTTGCAGCTGGAGGACCCAGGAGAAACTGCGCAAGGAAATAGGGGCTTGGAGGACTGAAGGAAGGCATATGTGTTGTCTATTCTGCCTGAGCAGTAGTGAGGGATTGTACTGAGAGCTGGATAGCTTGTGAGCTAAAGCTTTGTGTAATCCAGAGATATTTCCACTTGTATGATAATATAGATAGTGGGGTTTTTAGCTGAGGCTTTCCCCAGAGTATTCTTCTGTGTTTCATGTGTGATTGATTTATTCTTCTCTGTTATATGTGTTCTATTTGATCTTGCTCAAAATCGATTAAGCTTCTACAAGTTTGTTTGTAGAAGTAGATCAAGTATTTTGCTTTAGCATATTGCATTATCAGGTGATCTACAGTGAGAATTTCTACATGGTATCAGAGCAAAGGTGATCAAAGTGGAGAGCATTATATAAAGAAGGGAGAATTTCTAAGTTTGAAGTTCTTGATTATAGAAATTGAATCCTTATCACATCCAAAATTTCACCAATGGTGTTCAATGGTTTACTCGAGTATGCCCTGGATGGCAGCTCGAATTATATAGCTTGGAAGGATCGCATGGAAGTGGTATTAGAGGACAACAGTTTGAAGGACTTCATTGATCAAGAAGTCCCCAAGCCAGCAACTGCTAATGCCCAAGAATTGGCAGAATGGAAGAAATGTGTGGCTAAAGTGAGGAGGATCCTTCTGGAGGGAGTTCGAGACCACATTGTCTCAAGTATCCATGGGAAGGAGACACTGTTTCCAATGTGGAAAACATTGAAGGATCTATATCAGAACAACAACAATTAGAGGAAGCTGGCGCTAAAAGACAAGCTTCGGAAAATCAAGTGTGAAAAGGGTGACGCGATCTCTACATATCTGAACAAGCTCACCACCTGCAGGGATGATCTTGGAAGTGTAAGAATCATGACAATCGATGATGACATGGTGAGCCTTGCTCTCCTCAGTATTCCTAAGAGATGGCATAGCTACTAGGACTCAGTGAATGGAAGAGAGAAACTGCCAGATTGGGAACGACTGTGGTCAGATTTGATGCTGGAGGGGATCAAGAGAAGCACCAGAGATGGTTCTTCATCCAAGGAGGATGAAGAAAATTGCACCTTAGTGAGTAAGGAAAAGAAAGGGAAGGAGAAGGATTCTCATCCCAAATCAAGTTCTTCTCATGGAGGGAAGAAGATTGACAAATCTAAGGTGCGATGCTTTAATTGTCATGAGGTGGGCCATTATGAAACTAATTGTCCATTGAAGAAATCCAAGAATGGATCCAAGGAAGGATCTGAAGGTGAGGCATTGACCTCTCAGTTCGAATTGGATTTCACCCTCATCGCATGCATGGTTTCATCGATGATGGGTTGTGGTTGGTTTCTTGACAGTGGAGCCTCATTCCACATGACTGACGATAAGAGTCTGTTTAGTACCTTGGAGGAGAAAGATCTCAAGATAATCATAGAGATGGGTAATGACGAAAAGTATAGTGTTTTAGGCGTGGGCATGGTTTCTTTTCAGAGGGAGCATGGAGCTCGCATTACCTTGATAGATTTGAAGTATGTGCCAGGACCAAAGAAGAACTTGGTATTGATTGCGATGTTGGAGGAAAAAAGCTATGATGTAGTCTTCAGTAAGGGAAATGTTTTCCTTAGACACATCACCACGAGACAAGTGAAGCAGATTAGTTCGTGAGTCAAGAACCTGTATGCTCTTGAGGTTCAAGATGCATGCAAAGCCTTGAGGAGAAAGGAAACTATTGGAGACTTGGTGGTTGAGAGGGAGAGTACATTACCTCTCAACATGCAACGCCAGAAGAAGTCTCAAACAATTGTAGAGGAGCCACAATTGGTGAAGTAGCTTCAGGAGGTTGTGGAGCAACCACAACTGGAGAAGCCGAGAGGAGACCGAGTGGAGGCATCCACTCATGTAGAAACCTCCAGTAGGGGGAAATTTTGAGCCAAGTGGGTAGAGGGATCACATCCAGCCATACCTCCACGTATGAGGTGGGGCGATGTGAAGTGATAGTCCCAAGAAGGCTGAAATAGGGGTAGGATCCTTGAGGTACCCAGCCTCTTTGATTATACCTTCCTATGAGAGCCTCGACGAGGAGTAGCAAGACTGGCTGAGTGGGTAGAGACAGATGTGGATGGAGCGACAAAGAGAGCTATAGTGTAGGAGTCCCGAGACAACGCCGAGCTAGTAGGTTGCAGCAATGCGAGAGGCACAGGAGTGTTGCACTAGTGCAGGATGGCACAGAGAGGTGTGCAATGGTGCGAGATGCATGGAGTTGTTGCAGCAGCGCAGAGGTCAAAGAAGGAGCACTTGTCAGTGGCAGAGGGAGCTTCAGCATTAGAGGGTGTTTCTAGCCCAACAGGGAGGTCAGTTGGGAGATCAGTTACTTACTTCTCAGCAACTGAGTTGCAGTGTAGCAATGGGCAGCACAATGCAACATGATGACAGGAGGTGCAGTGTGGATGCAGTGCTGGGAGACAAGACCAACAACAACATGGATGCAGCAGGAGGAATCAGTGTGATTGATGCAGTTAGAGATCGAAGTGACAGAGGCTAGAGCAGTCTGATACTGAAGAGCACAAAGGTGCAGAGTTTTCAGTCGACAGAGGCAATAGCAGTCAGAGACTGATGACAGAGGGATCATTCTGATTCAGGTTGGATATTTTTTGTCTTCCTAGAGTTGCTGGAGCAACAACACTTGAGGGAAGTGTTGCATGCAAAAAATTCCAAAGGTTCAGGATCGGGTTCGAGTTGAATGCCTTTCTTGTTGAGAAGGAGTGTTGAAAATAGCAACAAGAAATGCTAAAAATAGCATTGCTATAAATAGCATTTCAGGATATACTCCAACTTTGTTGGAAATAGAAAAAAATAGAAATGCTAAAAATATCATTGCTATAAATAGCATTTCGAGATAGATTCCAATTTAAATTAGTCCCTGAATTAAAATTGAGAATTAAAATTCAAATTTAGTCTCACCAGCTATTTGAAAAATAATTAATTAATTCATCTTGAGTTAATTGGTTGGAGAAAATCAAACATGAAGTCTATGTGAAGACATGCAACAATGATCCCTTTGATTGAGGAACTTATCCCTTAATTAAGGAGATAAGGATGAGTTGTAATTAGTTAGCTCAGTTAATTGAGTTAAGTCCAGTTAAATTAGTTCCAAAGATTTGGAGGAACTAATTGTGAGTTCAGTCAGTTAATGCATGCATGCATGCAACTAGTGTTCTCCAGATAACTGAATATTCTCTCATAAATAACTCATGCATGTCAGTTCAGAGAAAGACCCAGTTGAGATTAAAGGAAGGGACAGTGTACTATCAGTTGGAGGAATTTTCCTATATAGGAAACTCATCCATGTAGAAGGAATTATCTCCTTCAGGATTGTGCAGTTAGTTTAGAGGTCAGTGTTGTGTGTGAGGTGAGAATCACACAGGTTGCAGCTGGAGGATCCACGAGAAATTGTGTAAGGAAATAGGAGGCTTAGAGGACTAAAAAAAGGCATATGTGTTGTCTATTCTATCTATGAGCAACAGTGAGGGATTGTATTGAGAGCTGAATAGCTTGTGAGCTAAAGCTTTGTGTAATCTAGAGATATTTCCACTTGTATGATAATGCATATAGCGGGTTTTTAGCTGAGGCTTTCCCTAGAGTATTCTTTTGTGTTTCATGTGTGATTGATTTCTTCTTCTTTGTTATATGTGTTCTATTTGATCTTGCTCAAAATAGATTAAGCTTCCACAAGTTTGTTTGTAGAAGTAGATCAAGTATTTTGCTTTAGTATATTGCATTATCAGGTGATCTACAGTGAGAATTTCTACACGAAGGAAGCCACGTATGTGTGCATATCCTCTATGTTTCCATTCACATCTGAATAACATAATAAAGTCAAAGTTGTAACATGCATAATTGCAATGTAGAAATTAACGAAGAGAATAATGGTTAGAAGAAAACCTGCACCAATAATCAAGTGTGTGGAGGCCTTTTTATAGGACGCCTTTGAGGAAAATTGTAAATATGCGATGCATATATTGAGCTGTTAGATGTGGGTTTTTAATTATGTATTGAATTCTTCATTTGTAGTGATTGCTTGAATTTGAGGGAACATTATTGGGCATGATCGTGTGCAAGTCATGCCACTTTGTATCAGTTTCACCTAGAGTGAAGAAGAATGCCAGGCTTCCTATTTGTAAGATCATGTCAGTCAGTTCACAACGTCACTTGTTCCAGAAAGAGCGCATTCCTCGAAGCCCTGAACCAATGCACATAAATTGTTTTGAAAATTTAGAATCTGGGAAGTCACAAAGACATTGCTGAAGATCTGAAACAGTTGTTGGCAAGTTATTCTCAATGTGTTTTCTCAAAAATACAATAGCATTTGCTTGACTTCGATGGTGCATTAGGATGTTGCATAAGTAGTAGTGCAATCTTGGATGCTGGAAGAATTGGTTATCATGGTATCGCATCAAGTGCAAAGCATATTCATGCATCTCAACTTTTGTGATTCAATGGTTGCGCGATCATGGCTATCCCTGTAGGAAAGAGGGTTGGGAACGACATAACGAAGAGGACCTTTTTGTTGCATTCATTCACATGGGATAGGGATATTGTAGGCCAATCAAGCGAGCTTGTTGAATAAGAACATATGTGCTCAAGCTTAGTACATGAATTTGGGAGATTCAGAACGAAAGAGGAAGGTTGGAGGTACGATGGAGTGAGAATGACATCAGAGTCGTGAGTAGAATCAACTATGGTTTGATGGGGTTCAAGAGAAGAGGTGGTTACACTATGAAGAAGATAGGAAATATCTATAGCTGATCTGGCAGAGAAAAAATTGCAGATGGGTTGAGTTGGACATCCTTGTAGTAGGGATCATTATTTAGTTTGTGTTCAAGTGCACCATTACATGTGATTTGCAAACAAATAATTCGTAGGCCTTTTCAAAAGAATTGTTCCTTTTGACATAGAGGATGTCCAATTCAAAAACCATATTGTTGAAAATAGCAACAAGAAATTCTAAATTTAGTACTTCTATAAATATCATTTCGAGATACCTTCCTATTTTAGTCAGTCCCTAAACTAAAATAGAGAAGTAAAATTCGAATTTGATCTTAGCAATTGTTTGTAAAATAATTAATTAATTCACCATGAGTTAATTAGTTGTAGAAAATCAAACATGAAGTCTATG